>VYZX01029377.1:0-79992 GCA_013401335.1 Brachypteracias leptosomus | reverse complement strand
CGCGGGCCGCAAGAGTCCGGCCGTCACCGCCCCCCCACCCCGCGCATGCGCCGCCGCCCCCCGCCCTGAGGGGCCGGGCTGTGCCCGGGCCGTGGCGGCAGCCGCCTGACGCCCCTCAGACAGCCCCGCACCCTCACAGCGCCCTGCGGGAGGGGAGAGCGGCTCGCTGGCTCCCCTCGCTCCCCTTCCTCCGCACAGCCCCCCTGAGACCCCCCTCCCCGGGCCGGACACAGCCTCTCCAGACCTGCTCTCCCGAGGCCTCTTGCCCCCAAGCTGAGGAAAATTGCTCTGAAATCGGGGAAATGGGCGTCAAAACCTGCCCGGCTGTGAGCCTGGGGGGGTTCTCTGCCACAAATACGGGGGGNCTCGCAGCCTCTGCCTCACGTTTGTTCCATTTGTACGTATCCATTTAAAAAAAAACCCAAACCCAGCGGCCTATTCTGGTTCTCAGTCACTAACCCCAACCCCAGCAGACAATTACCGGCCCCCGGCTGAGGGGAGCGGGGAGGGGTCCCAGCCCGGGCTGACGGGCTCGGTAACGCCGCTCTCCTCACGGCTAAGCCCTTTTAAAAGCTCCTCACTGGAGCGCTGCCGGAGGACGTTAAAGCCCGGCCGCGATCGTGGCGACAAACGCGATTTTTATTCCCCGGTTCCATCAACCTGCCCTTGAGGAGCCGCCGCCGCCGCCGCCGGGGGCGCGTGCGCGGCGGCTGAGGGAGAAGGAGGGAGAATTTGGGGGGGGCTCAGCCTCCCCTCCCGCCGCTCACCTCACGGGCGATCTGGTTGAGCGCATCGTCCTCCGCCGTCAGGCGCTCCCGGTTCGGCAGCCGCTTTCTGCCGGCGCCCTGCGTCCCCATGGCGGACCCAGATCCTCCGCTAGCACCGACCCTCCCGCCTCAGCCGCNTGGGGGGGTTCTCTGCCACAAATACGGGGGGAGCGAGCCAGAAACCCGTCTCCGTGCCCCAAACCCTCACCCGGCCTCTTGGTCCCGTGGGATCCCTTCAGCCATCAATTTTCCCGTTAAGTGGACGTGATTAATTCTAGTGCCAAATACACCAGTACTTAATTAATTCACATTGGCATAGTCCCTGGGATTCCTGTCTCTGCCCTTGTAGATCAATTTTCACAATAGTTCCTTAAATATTAATTATAAGTCTCTCAAGCTTGGTGGGGACAGTCCTTTCAGCAGGGCTCATTGTAACAGGACAAGGGGTGGTGGATTTAAAGTAAAAGGAGAGATTTAGACTGGAGTGAAAGAAGACATTTTTGACACTAAGGTTGGTGAGACCCTGGCCCAGGCTGCCCAAAGAGGTGGTCGATGCCCCATCCCTGGAACCATTCCATGTGAGGTTGGACAGGGCTCTGAGCACCTTGATCTAGTTGCAGATGTCCTTGTTCCCTGCAGAGGATTGGGCTGGATGGGACCTTAGAAGGTCCCTTCCAACCCAAATCATTCTGTGATATGATATGATTCTATGTGATAAGTTCAGGACACCAAACGCATTACACAGAGGAATGACAGAAATAAGGGCTGCAAAACCCACCCACCCCCTCACTGGCAAAGACCAGCAAGCTGCATTTACTCTTTATGACTTAATTTTACCATTGATTCAAATTTGATCCAGGTAAAAGGCAGTGCCTGCCCAAGGCGGTGAGCCAAATGTTTGCTTGGCAGTTTGTATGTACGACAACCAAGATTCGGGTCATCCTTAAATTCAAAACTGTGTCAAGCAGTTTAATATATCAGCCCTTCCCACGAGGCCATGTATCAGAGCACAGAGCAATTGGTGGCTGTATTGGGCAAAGAAAAAAATCCTCATTTTAGTAGAATCCCCAAGAGTGTCTAGATGCCCTCCATCAGTCCCAGGCTGGGACTTGTTCTTCAGAAACTGTTTAATTCTCACTTGTTGCTTTTTATGCAAGTGACACCAAGGTGACAATTTATAACTGGTGCCTGTGCCGAAGCAATTCACAGAATCACAGAATGTTAGGGATTGGAAGGGACCTCAAAAGATCATCTAGTCCAATCCTCCCACCAGAGCAGGATCACCTAGACCAAGTTGCACAGGAACACATCCAGGTGGGCTTTAAATGTCTCCAGAGAAGGAGACTCCACAACCTCCCTGAGCAGCCTGTTCCAGTGTCTGTCACCCTCACTGGGAAGAAATTTCTTCTCATATTTAGGTGGAACCTCCTATGTTCCAGCTTGCACCCATTGCCCCTTGTCCTGTCATTGGATGCCACTGAGAAAAGCCTGGCTCTGTCCTCCTAACACTCTCCCTTAATGTATTTATAAACATTAATAAGGTCACCCCTCAGTCTCCTGTTTTACAAACTAAAGAGACCCAGCTTCCTCAGCCTTTCCTCATAAGGGAGATGTTCCACTTCCTTCATCATCTCTCTTAATCATTGTCTCTGTGAGATTGTCCTCCACAGCATGGTGCTCACCAGCACCTGGCACTACACGTGGAAATGTTGTGCTCCAAACTTGGCGAGAGATTGCACGGACCTTTGAGGAGCAGCATTGCCTTCAGAACAGGTGAGTGATTGAGAGCTCCTAACAAAACCCTCCTGATGAGCCACCCTGCCATGCAGGTCCCCTCCTCTCAGCCCTGGGATCTGCAACCTGAACAGGAATGTCTCCTTTTTTGACAGTTTTCTCCTGTTTGGCATTGCTTTCATAGAATCGTTTAGGTTGGAAGAGACCTTTAAGCTCATCAAGCCCAACCATTAACCCACTAAACAATGTTCCTCAGCCCCACATCTACAGAAACTTGACAGAAACCTCTCCTTCCCCCTGCCATCACCCCAGCTCTCATTCTGTGCTCTTCCTAGAGCAGCCAAACGCTATCTCTTGTTTTCAGGCAGCATTTGGGCTGTGTGTGCACTCACCACTCACCTTATGGTTGTTTTGGGAACTGTTGACTCTTCTGATGACTGGCTACGGGTGTTNCTCCAGACCTGCTCTCCCGAGGCCTCTTGCCCCCAAGCTGAGGAAAATTGCTCTGAAATCGGGGAAATGGGCGTCAAAACCTGCCCGGCTGTGAGCCTGGGGGGGTTCTCTGCCACAAATACGGGGGGAGCGAGCCAGAAACCCGTCTCCGTGCCCCAAACCCTCACCCGGCCTCTTGGTCCCGTGGGATCCCTTCAGCCATCAATTTTCCCGTTAAGTGGACGTGATTAATTCTAGTGCCAAATACACCAGTACTTAATTAATTCACATTGGCATAGTCCCTGGGATTCCTGTCTCTGCCCTTGTAGATCAATTTTCACAATAGTTCCTTAAATATTAATTATAAGTCTCTCAAGCTTGGTGGGGACAGTCCTTTCAGCAGGGCTCATTGTAACAGGACAAGGGGTGGTGGATTTAAAGTAAAAGGAGAGATTTAGACTGGAGTGAAAGAAGACATTTTTGACACTAAGGTTGGTGAGACCCTGGCCCAGGCTGCCCAAAGAGGTGGTCGATGCCCCATCCCTGGAACCATTCCATGTGAGGTTGGACAGGGCTCTGAGCACCTTGATCTAGTTGCAGATGTCCTTGTTCCCTGCAGAGGATTGGGCTGGATGGGACCTTAGAAGGTCCCTTCCAACCCAAATCATTCTGTGATATGATATGATTCTATGTGATAAGTTCAGGACACCAAACACATTACACAGAGGAATGACAGAAATAAGGGCTGCAAAACCCACCCACCCCCTCACTGGCAAAGACCAGCAAGCTGCATTTACTCTTTATGACTTAATTTTACCATTGATTCAAATTTGATCCAGGTAAAAGGCAGTGCCTGCCCAAGGCGGTGAGCCAAATGTTTGCTTGGCAGTTTGTATGTACGACAACCAAGATTCGGGTCATCCTTAAATTCAAAACTGTGTCAAGCAGTTTAATATATCAGCCCTTCCCACGAGGCCATGTATCAGAGCACAGAGCAATTGGTGGCTGTATTGGGCAAAGAAAAAAATCCTCATTTTAGTAGAATCCCCAAGAGTGTCTAGATGCCCTCCATCAGTCCCAGGCTGGGACTTGTTCTTCAGAAACTGTTTAATTCTCACTTGTTGCTTTTTATGCAAGTGACACCAAGGTGACAATTTATAACTGGTGCCTGTGCCGAAGCAATTCACAGAATCACAGAATGTTAGGGATTGGAAGGGACCTCAAAAGATCATCTAGTCCAATCCTCCCACCAGAGCAGGATCACCTAGACCAAGTTGCACAGGAACACATCCAGGTGGGCTTTAAATGTCTCCAGAGAAGGAGACTCCACAACCTCCCTGGGCAGCCTGTTCCAGTGTCTGTCACCCTCACTGGGAAGAAGTTTCTTCTCATATTTAGGTGGAACCTCCTATGTTCCAGCTTGCACCCATTGCCCCTTGTCCTGTCATTGGATGCCACTGAGAAAAGCCTGGCTCTGTCCTCCTGACACTCTCCCTTAACGTATTTATAAACATTAATAAGGTCACCCCTCAGTCTCCTGTTTTCCAAACTAAAGAGACCCAGCTTCCTCAGCCTTTCCTCATAAGGGAGATGTTCCACTTCCTTCATCATCTCTCTTAATCATTGTCTCTGTGAGATTGTCCTCCACAGCATGGTGCTCACCAGCACCTGGCACTACACGTGGAAATGTTGTGCTCCAAACTTGGCGAGAGATTGCACGGACCTTTGAGGAGCAGCATTGCCTTCAGAACAGGTGAGTGATTGAGAGCTCCTAACAAAACCCTCCTGATGAGCCACCCTGCCATGCAGGTCCCCTCCTCTCAGCCCTGGGATCTGCAACCTGAACAGGAATGTCTCCTTTTTTGACAGTTTTCTCCTGTTTGGCATTGCTTTCATAGAATCGTTTAGGTTGGAAGAGACCTTTAAGCTCATCAAGCCCAACCATTAACCCACTAAACAATGTTCCTCAGCCCCACATCTACAGAAACTTGACAGAAACCTCTCCTTCCCCCTGCCATCACCCCAGCTCTCATTCTGTGCTCTTCCTAGAGCAGCCAAACGCTATCTCTTGTTTTCAGGCAGCATTTGGGCTGTGTGTGCACTCACCACTCACCTTATGGTTGTTTTGGGAACTGTTGACTCTTCTGATGACTGGCTACGGGTGTTGCTTTGATACTGCTTCTTACGCCTGGGACTATTTAACTTTACAAGAAACAAATCATTCCTTTATCAGTAAAAGCTGATAGATGAGTTCCCCACCTTACTTGGGTGCTAAAAACAAGCGTGTCACATCCTGAGATTTGGTGTCAAGCTTGCTCTGAACCCACACAAGTAGGAAAAAAAAAAGCACCTGCTATGCAAGGCAGCACAAGGGCCTCCAAAGTGACTCTGACCCCACCTCGGAGGCCTTGCTGTGTCCAGCTTTCCTAGATATCCCGCAGGCTTCCTCAGCCACCTCAGCTCCAACCTCACCTCCCCAAGACCTGGCTTAGCACCATCACCCTTTTGGGCTGTGCATAACTTGTCCCCTGAGCCCTTATCCTTGCGTTTGCCCCTGCCCTTTGAGGAATTCTGGCAGTGCCTTATTTTTAGGTCCGTGTTACCCAGGGATTTCAGCCACCTGTGCAGCTGCATCACTGTATCCATGCGAGGAATTCCCAGTTCAGTGCTGGGGAGGATTTGCAGCGATGCTGTTTGCCTGGCTGGCCAAAAAGCCTTACTGGGGCTTGGCCTTACACCCAGACTAATGCTAGTGCTAGACAGGTTTATGTCCAAAAACCTGCTACTGGGAGGGCTTTGTAAAAAGGAAGGAAGGGAAGAAAAGAAAGAACAGAAATTTTTAGAATAAAACAGAGAAATTGAAAGAGAAGCAGCTATTGGGTGCCTGCACTTGGGTTTCAAATCATGCATTGAGCATACGCTGCAGTGTAAGAAACCCTTCTTTTTTTCTTGCATTCCAGATACGTGTAGTAATTTTTTTTTCTTCTAATATAGTCAAAATAAGCCATCTTGTTATAAAAATACTATACTTACAGAATTTATCCAAATAAATATGAAATAATGGTTCAAACGCGTTAGTTTTGGCCACGCTATGAAGTGCAGTGAGTGCAGCTGATAATGAAACACTGAAATGCGCATGTCTTATTTTAACAAGCAAAGTTAAAGCAGGGGCTCAGTTTGTCTGAGAATCATAACTGTGATTAATGACACTCAGACAAGACTGAGTATCCCGTGGCAGTTTCAGAGGGCTCTATTTTAAGTGCATCATATGTACCTCATTCTCCAATATCCCGTGTACAAGGAGACCATTGGATACAGGGCTCCCACCAACGAGACAGTTTTCCCTCTATGCTGCTCTTAAACCAAGCCGTCTTGTAAAACCTCCCTCTTGAGGATCAGAATGAGCAGTCAGACGTTAAAATTGCTGCTGTACTCAACAGACCAGTTCTACATAATAAAATGGATGTTTTTATATTCCATGCAGCAAAATGTGATTACACCTCTATCAGCAGCAGGCCCTGGGATAGGAGAATCTAGTGTCTAGCTGATGGGGTTACAAGAAAACACATAGAATCAGAGAATCATTTTGGTTGGAGGAAACCTTTAAGTTCAACCATTAACCCACCACTGCCAGATCACCACTAAACCATGTCCCTCAGCACCACATCTACACAGCTTTTAAACCTCTCCAGGGATGGGGACTCCACCACTGCCCTGGGCAGCCTGGGCAGGGGCTTGACAACCCTTTCAGGGAAGACATTTTTCCTAATACTCAACCTAAACCTCCCCTGGTGCAACTTGAGGCTGTTTCCTCTTGTCCTATCGCTTGTTACAGGGGAGAACAGGTCAGCCCCCAACACAGGGGTACCTCTCTGCTCCACCACAAGATCACAGCATCTGTCAAACCATAAATGAAGTCTAACAGCTTTAATAAGTTGTCAGTCAGTCCAAGGAGAACAGAATGCCTGAATACCTTGGAAAATCTACACTTAGGAGGCAAATATTTCACATTGTCGAGATAGGGGAAACAAGCAGAGCTCCATTAGCATTGTAACATTTTGCAAACATAACAGCAGTGGTATCTCACAGGGTCCGTGGATTTATTAATGGAAAAAAATTACATCACAGACAAGTATGTGCTGGCACTGAAATACTGCCGAGAAAAACACTGGTGCAACTAAAGAGCTCGTACTTTATTAGACCTCTTAAGGAGCCCAGGACGATGCTCTTCAGGAAATCAGACCTCCTGGGAAAAGCTTTCAGTTGTTGTTGCCACATCTGAGCAATGTCAAGACAGGGCTCAGGAGACTGGTAGTGTCCATGCAGATTTTGTCTGGATGAGATTCATTGCTGTTGCTTCATCCCTTCAAGTCAGTGAAGTCACTGTTTGCATCAGCAGAGCTCTGGCACGCTGGCAAGCTTGCTTAGCTTCCTCATCTCTAGCCTGGGGCCTGTAGTGACACAGCATCAGAGCAAAGCATCACTGGTAACTGCCTTCCCACGTGGCCCAGAAAAGAGACCCATGAGCTTGGGTTGACCAAGGAGAATACAGCCCATAAAGTGATGGGCTTCCAAGCTTTAGGAGAACTGGAAAAATATATATATATCCCACAACAGCAGCAGATGACGGTCTTGTTCCCTTTTTACCACCAGCAACTTACTTGCTGTACCAAAGATGCATTAGGTATTTCTTTCCGAAGGGGGCTTGCTTGTTGTCTTCATCTTGCCAAAACCTCTCGATGACTTACTCATCTCTAGTCACCTTGGCATGTCATGAGAGATAGCTTTTCATCTGTAGAGTTTTCACAGTCACTGAAGGAGCCACTTTGGAGATCTCAAGGTCTCAGAATTGTATCCCTTTCAAGGTTGAGGAGGAATCTTCCTTTGGAGGGAGTTTAACAAAGGTTAGCCTTGGGGTTGGTTTCATTTAATATTTTCATTAGCCCCCTGACACAACTAGGACAGCACTAATGAAATACACTGATGGCACCGTGTTGTGAAGCATCACCAAAAAAAGGAAGATAAAGTCATACAAGAACAGGAAGAGGTTAAGGACTTGAGAAACAAGTGGAATGAAATCAAGCAGACAGCAATTATCTTGTCAAGGACTAAATTCATGGTCTCATCTGCTGTAAGTGAGGGAAGAGGAGGAAGTTCTGGGGTCATAAACTGGTCACAAGTGGGTTGTGTGCCACCATCACAACACAAACACCAAAGAATTACATTTCATGTGAGAGCAGGACAGGGGTTTACTGATGCAAATATTTATACCATTGCACAACCATCCACAAGACCTTACCTAAAATGGTGCCTGCAAGTCTGCTTTTCCATGTTAAGAAGAACTCAAACTCACATGGCTGTAGAGAGAAAAGCTTCTAAGATAAGCAGCAGGAGGACCTTTCCTGAGCTGAGAAGGGGTTGGCTTGTCTAGCCAAAGGCATGTCTTTTCTATAAACTGCTTTGGAGCAGAGGGGTGGGGATGATGCTATGTAAAGCTGAGAGCCAAGTTAGCACAAAAGCATACAGCTAAACAGGCCGTATATAATTGTAGTCTGGAAATCAGAGGTTTCTTGCCAAAGTTCTGGACGTGCATCCAAAAGCAGTTTTTGGGTAGTTAGGATGAAGTATGTGAAGTCTGCGGCAAGCACTATACTGAGAGCCTGTCTGCCTTGACAAGCACTAATCCAAACACCGTGGGCTCTCCTCCCTGCCACTAAGCTTGGGACATGAATATTCAGCACGGCTGACACTGCAGCAGCTCCAAAGAGTTTGTCATGGCCCCACTGATGGGCCTGTTTGGAGGAGCCTTCACCAACACACGCAAGCTCTCCCTTACCGTGCCAAGCAGGGAACGTACCTGCTCTTCGCAAACTGTCGCCAAACTCGCTGAAAACTGCCCATCTTGGGCTAAAAATGGAAACTCTCCCAACGCAGCCCCTGTGCATCTAATCTAATTAGCAGCAGACGCGCCACGGCTCGGGGCGTTTGGGCGTGAAGAAAGCGGGGCCAGCTCCTCAGCAGCTGGAGTTGCAGGGAGCCAAACCCACCCTCGGCTGCGGAGGAGCGACCGATTGCCGAGCCTGGCTCACAAGGACGGGCTGCGATGGTCTGTCGTGAGCTGTCTGTGCTCCTATCTGCTGTTCCCAGCCTGCTGCAGCACTGCGGTGAGCTGCAAAATCTGGCTTGTTTCTCCTCCTTTGGCTTCCCCTCTTGCTGTGTAGAAAAAGCTAAGTTTTAAGAGGGCCCCAGGCTATTTTCAGAAGAAAATAAATCATACATCTCTTCCTCCTAGCCTAAAACCACTCCCTGTTTCCTACCTCAAGCACTATGGGGATAAAGCCCATTCCAGACTGAGGGATGCTTGGGTATTACAGTGGCAAGACCTGCATACCTCCTGCCTTTTCTTGCCTGAGCCTGGTTGGAATCACAGAATGGTTTGGGTTGGAAGGGACCTTCATCTAGTCCTACCACCCTGCAGTGAGCAGGGACATCTTGAACTAGAGCAGGTTGCTCAGAGCCCCATCCAACCTCATCTGGAATGTTTTCAGGGATAGGGCATTGACCACCTCTCTGGGCAACCTGGGCCAGTGTCTCACCATCCTCAGCGTAAAAAATTTCTTCCTTCTATTTAGTCTAAATCTCCTTTTAGTTTAAAACCATCACCCCTTGTCCTGTTGCCTCAGGCCCTGCTAAAGTCTGTCCCCATCTTTCTTCTGGGTCCCTTTAAGTACTGGAAGGCCTCAATAAGGTCTCCCCGGAGCCTTCTCCTCTCCAGGCTGAACAACCCCAACTCTCTCAGCCTTTCAGGAAGGCAGGCAGGAGATCAATATATGTATTTAATTCGGGAGTACAGCCTCTACATCTGTCCAAAACAACAGTCTGAACTAGTTAGTCCTTCAGCCAGACAAAATGAGGAGGGCTTCGGTGAAAACAATGCATTACATCAGCTGAAGCAGCTGAGGAGCTGGCTCAGCATCACTTTGGGATTAATATATCAAAGCATTCCTCCTGCCATTGTGCTGATGTCCTCGCCCCACTGACAGTGCGTAGCCACGAGAGCGAGGAATCACGTGGCCTTGCTACAAGGGCCCAATGCTGCCTCCTTCTTTGATTTTCCCCATGGTTTGTCTGCTCCATGCTGTGTGGCCTCATCCACTCCCGTCCCAAACGCTGCGGAGTTAAGCTGAGCCACATTTTCCAATCAGGCCCTCCAGGTTTTCTTAAGCTCCAGTTGTTTTGGACTGCAGTGAAGTATAGCCACAACACATGGTCTATAAACAGCCATTTGTTTGTAGCAGATCAAGTGCCTGCACTAATTAGTCATGGTGTTCCGTAAAATGGCACATGGACATCATTTTGGAAAAGCGTATGTGGAACCACTTCACAGTTTAACTCCCTCAGCTGGAGCGGATGGCAGGGAGGAGGTGCCATTTGTTGTCCCTGGGGAAATCCATCCAGATTCATCCAAAGCACAAATCAGAGACAAAACATCCCTTTTCTCAAGTGCAGCAGAGCTCTGCTTCTAACCATCTTTCACGCTTGTCAGGGATGAGTTATTTTCCGCTCACCTATTTTACTGCAAAATGAAAAATTGCCACCTCTCTTCTCAGTGAACGTCTCCAACCACTTAACATCAGACAGAAGAGCACCTGGGTCTGATGTCTGATGGTTCTGCATTATGAACTGAGGCTGTGCATCACTACCCCATCTCCTGTCACCTCTCTGGTCACCCACCTACACAGAACAGCAGCAAACCCACGGGGTCAGCTAATAATTCCTGGCTTACCTTCAGCTGGTGCTGAAGGGTTTCAGATTCCAGCTGTGATAATCACTAGCAGGGCAGGAAGGCAGGTCATTATAGTTTCCTGAAATAAGGACGTTTGCCTAAACTGGGAAGTGAAAGAAGATACTGGTGACAAAACACGAGCGGAAACAGAGACAAAACACTTCAGACGTCACAGTGTGCTAGAGTCGGTGCATCTGATTTGAAGTCATAATACATTTTTTTCTGGTTTTCCCTGCACAGTGACTGATGGATGGCATGTGGGACTGACTCATCTGCCCAGCACCCTCAAGCCAACTCCTCCATTAGTGGCTGCACCCCAGCCCAGCCCTGCACCAGTTGCTGGGCTCTATGAATTCCCCCATGGGCTTTTCCGCAGCATTAATTGTTATGGCACTAAAGCCCTTCTGATCCTTCCGCCTAGGAATGTGAAGGAATTAGTTCCTCTGTTCTCAATCAACAAAGAGCCAAAACAGTCAAGCAAGTGTTGTCAGATTCTCCACTGTTTAGTTTTCCCTCTGAATGTAGAAACAATTAAAAGAACTATTTTTTTTTTCCCCAACAAACGCAATGAGTTGCTGCAAAACCCTTTTGTTTCAGATGCATGTAAAAATAAATAAATAAATAAAACAAAAGCATTGAATACCCCAAACTGGACAGAAAACAGAATGTGTGCTTGCATCTGGAAAGCCCCAACTTCCACAGCCGGCTGAACGGCTCATCAAGGACTGGGCTGGAAACAGATGCCAGAATGGCCTCAGCCACAAATCTCTGCTTGTCCTTCCTTTTACCTTCTGCCTTTCCCTAATTGTGCATGTCCCTAAGGACAGCTACTCAATATACAGCTACTTAGTGCAGGGTTTCCAGCCTTAAGCCATGTAGAGCTGGACACTGTTAGGAGGAGGCATCTCCCCGGCGGTCAACAGACACCGCCTTTGTTGCTCAACCTCAATTTCTGCAGAAGTTTTCATCCTCCCTGTCCTTGTAGCTGTGGTGGCAGAGGGGAAAGGCAGGACAGAGACTCCTCTGCGGTGGCCTCTTTTGGGGCAGTTGCTAGTTTAACTTTCTGAAACATCCTGAGTATATTAGTGGCTCAACTCAACTAATTAGAAATTCCCAAAATAATTTTTAATACATTTTTCAATTATAAAAGAAGTTGCTTTAGGTAACAGCAGATAATGGTTCCCCCCATCCCCCGAGGCATCTTCCTTCCTTCCTAGTTTATTGGCAACAGATGGCTCATTTCACCTCTGTGTAAGAGAACAACTGCTTTACTACTCTTCCAGCAGTGGCTGGCATTGTACAAGGTTGCTGAGGTTCGTACAGATGAAATAATTTCTATTCCTGTTCCTTTACAGGCCACGCCTGTAACACCCAGTCCATGAGACTGAGAACCAGCTGAAAAACAGCCAAATGTTTAGACATGACCAGAAAAAGCAGGACTGTGACGCAGCCACTGGCCTGCAGCAAAACACAGAGAGGAAGAACCCATCATAAAATGCCCTATGAACATATCTGTGCTATACATCCAAAAGCTGGATGGGGACTCCAGGGGGGGGAAAAATTATATTCACACCCACACAAGCTTCCCAAGTCTGTGCTAGACAGCATTACTTAAATATTTCTCTTCCCAAGCACCAGCAAACCATTTCCAGTTGCATGCATTACAGCTGTCTCCCAAACACAGACAGATGAAACACTTCGGGGGGAGATTACTGAGCTGGGAGCAACTTTTGGCTGTCATCAAGCTTCTCTATAGCTCTTGCATAGGAAGGTACTGCCTACAGCCATTTTTAGCCTGCTTACCTAAGGGAACATGTGTGATCACTCTGTAAGCGTGCACCAGTCCCAGACGAACAGCTCGAGCCAGCTGGACAGTTGCCACCAAGTTTATCGGAGAGGTCAAGGTCCATCCCAAACGTGATATCCCCCCTGGCTAGAAAGCAGCGCGCAGAGCTCATGGTAGGCACCAGACCACGCACGTGGAAGAAAGCACTGAAGTGCTTTAATCATCTAAACCCCTGTGAAACCTGCACCTTGTCAGATAATGATGTCTCTTATTTCATAGAACTGCTTCCTTCATTTCCATACCTTTCAGGAGCCAGCTCTCCCTTTGAAATCAGGTACTCAAGCTAGAGCCAAAGGTCTCTGCACAGCAGCTTTCTTGGCAAGGTGGCTTGGACTTGTGGATGGGGGGGTCCTCCTCGCCAAGGTCTGCTGAATAGAAGAGAACATGAAGTTTGGGGTAAGCAAGATGCTCAATGTGTGTATTTTTTACTATTTCTCTAGTAAACCACATGTACCTTTCACAAAAGCTGCAATTTACTTATTAAACATAGAGCAGAACCACTCCATGCACTAACAGGAACACTGACAGCTTTGCATCTCTCTCCACCCCACCTCCAGCACCCTCAGCAGGGGCTGTTCACAGCAACTCTTAAACAAGTTTGGAGAAATCCCCTAATAAATGGTGAGGGATTGTGCCTCGGTAACCACTGTGGGCAGGCAGCTGCCTGCAACAGTCCCCAGCCAGAGCATAGCTCCTCTCAAGAGTCCAGAGCTGAGTGGCAGATATTTCCCACCTCAGCACATCCTTATGCCTCAAAGCTATTTATCATGACTCATCAAGGGTAATTTCAAAGATATAAACAATATTTTACCTGTCTCTTCAAACAGGTAGCAGACAATAACATAAGAAAGCCTTTCTTGTGGTTCACACTTGTATTCTTTCTGTAATTTAATCCCACTATACTTAACGTGTTTATTGTGGTCAGTAGTTCTTTTCCCTCCTTGGTCTTTAGCACATGCTAGTGTTCACCATCACTTATCATCTGGGAGCCATTAATATTAAGCTTGTTTAATGTTTTCAAGCTAATCTCTGGAGTGGTTTAGTGATGTTAATAATTAATATAGGAAGCCTAGCATTTTAGAAGCCTGAAGCAGTTCCCAGCAGTCTCAGTTTCAAGCCTCTGTGTAAATGATCTGTTCATTGTTACAACTCCTCGAAGTATTTCTTAACTATCAGTGCAACAGTGAGGAGCTTAGTCTTCTTTCATTCTCAAAACTGGCAAAATTATCTTTTAAGGCTCCGTTGCAGCAGCAGCAGACCTTACCTGTATGATCACTAGTGGGCTACCTTGAGTCTTTGGGCTACCATGAGTCTTTGGGCTTCAGAAGCTGATCTTACTGCATCAGTTCATGACATTACTGCAGTCACAGAAAAGGAGAAACAGCAAAGATGCTTAGAAAAAGCATTTCCATCCCAAGCCAGGCCTCTGTGATTGTCTTCTTACCCATGTTTTCCATGAGAACCACCACGCAAACAAGAGATCACATGTTTAACAGCACAGGTATGGTGAACAGTTTTGAGAACACAGTTTGTTGTGACCTTGGGATGAACCAAGTGGTTTGAATTCATTTTGCTTACCGTGGTTGCAGATGTTTCTTCTTGAAACAAATAGGCTTCCAAAAATAGAAGAGCCCCAGCTTATTTCTGAGGCTTTGTATCTGCTTGCCACTGACATGGGCCAGGCTGGTTTGCTGAGTGAAAGGCAGCATGCCCACCTCTCTCAAAGCTGGCCAGGGGCTCCCCAGACCCCCTGCTCAAAGGAGCACAGTGAGGAGAGCTGGTCTGCAAGAGGAGGGTCAGGACCACAGGTGGACCTCTGAGCAGTGAGCTCATTTATAGCAATCCCAGCTAAACCAAGATAGTTCTGTCCCCAAAGCAAGGCATGCTAAATATACTCGCACACAAGTGACTGGTTCCTTTGAAGCTGGCAGTACAGAGAGACAAGTTGCCCGTCCTACAGCTGCTCCAGGAGCCAAAATCACTTAGGCAAGGTCATAACAAAAGCCACGTTTCTATGACCATTAATTCTGGGTTCTACATTCCCATCGCCAGCTGCCTAAATCTGACCATAACCTCTTCTCCAGCTCACAATAGGCACAATGTTGGCTTTGCAACAGCATCGAAGCAGCAGGCAATGCTCTTGGAAAGCCTGATGATACGGAAGCAGCCCCTCAGAGCCTATATATATTTATATATATATAAAATACAGTGTAAAGATAGAGCAGTTTGCAGCAGCAGAGGCTTTACATCAGGTCAGCAGTGGCCTGTGGTCACTGTGGACTTTCAGTGCAGCCCAGAGCCCTAAAACCACCAGACAACAGCATGAAACAGCAGCAGGATTCAGGTGCTATCAAATACACAGCCCACACTTTCTAAAATACCTGCTTATATATGCACATGCACAATAGATGTGTGACTTTCTGAAAAAACAAAGATTTCCAGGCCACCATATCTAGTGAGCTCACACTGCTCTGTCTCTGCTGCTTCAATCCTTGCTGGTGTAACTTTAAAGCAGCTCTAGCAAACCCCACCTCTGTAGGTTAGGTCAGAAAAGTTTCACAAAGTCCTTGCAGTGTAAATAACACATTTTTTCTGCTCCTCCACATAATAAAATAAAATAAAATAAAAAAATAGAAAAGCAACTTGTGCTTTCGGGCATTTTCTTCAGAGGGCAAGAGGCAAGGACAGCAGTGCTCATGGTATAATCTGGGCAGCCAAAGCACACTTGGAGGTCTGTGGCTCTTCCTTGTCAGACCAGCCAAATTCAGGAGGGAGGTCCCAGCCACCTGTCCCCATGTGAAATGGTGCATCAGGGCTGTGAGCAGAAAACAAGAGCCTGGAGGTGCCCAAGTAAGCAGCACAAATGGTGCTCAGCTGACAGGGCTGCCCAGCCCACAGCCGTGCTCTTGAGACATGCCAAATAGAAAAAATAGGAGCATTTTGAATGAAAACTTAACAACTCTACAGTAATCAGGGATCTCCAGGGTCCAAAAATGCTAAAGCTGAGGTTAAGCAGGTAACAATTTCTGAGCAATACAAGGTGTTACCATTGGTTCAGCCTTCATGGAGATGAGACCTCCTGCCCTGGGCTGCCTACACAGGGTATGTCAGGGAGCACATGTAAAGCCAAGGGGAGTGGGAGAACCAAGTCAGGGGGAACAAAATGACTCTTCCCACAGGCAGAGAGTAGGCAAGTGACAAAGCTGAGGTTTTAGTCTTTGAGTTCAGCTCAGTGCAGGGCCTTTGTTACTGGACTCTGCTGCCTTTTCCACCCAACCACTCTTCCTTAAGTGAGCAATGATTTACAGTGCTCATATTGATGAGCTAAGGCTTCCTCACAGTGGTCAGAGCCAAACAGAACCAAGGACTACACAAGCACTGATTAAGAGCCCTCCAGGAGCTTCCAAACCACTCCAGAAAGATCTGCAAAGACCTTTGTCCTTGTGCCTCCTTTTACTCAGAGAAAGAGGAAAGGAGAAGCAATCCACCCAAAAATTACATAGGAGGCAGAGCCAGAAATATAAGATTATTAGAATTATTCATGTGTGTTTTCTCCAGAAGTTTTATTTTGACCTGTCCTGGCATTCCTACACACTACTGAAACGTCACCATTTCCTTCACTGTTAAAAATCAAAGGAAAAGGCTGAGGTGGAGCAGCGGGGGAAGATCTACAAGGAGGTTGCAGGTACTCAGGTCATGCATTGCTAGTCTGGAGTATTTGATCCATACCACTGCTGTGGCCTGACCTGTCCTGCACATGTTTGTGGCATAATTACATCAGGCAAGTATAAAATTAAGTGCAATCCTTAGCCTTGGATCAATCACCAGTGCCCAGTTTTTCCCAGTAAAGTTCATTTCAGGTAAGGAACCTTTCATTGCACAGGTACAGCTGAGCAAGGGGCACCCCTGGCTTCGTGCAGGTCACTCTGGGTGCTTTACTGGTCCGGTCCTGGTGCAGCCACACTCTTTACTGGCAAGCCACTTGCTGCTGAAGAAAGTCTGGTCCTGAGCATCCAGGACTGCAAGATATTCACACCCCCAGGAAGCAGGCAAGCAGACTAAGATATCATATGAAAAAGCTCTGGCTTCCTGCAACAGTGTTTATCACCAAGGTCCATGGCTCTGTTGTTTGGAGAGCAGAGCCAAAGAAAAGCTGGCTGTCCAGATGTGATTCTGGCAGGAGACCTCAGTCCTTCTCTCTCATCACCCTGGCTGACTGGTGTCTATTTAGATGCTCAGTTCAGAAATGATATTCGGGAGCCTCAGATATCCCCACTGTCTTAAATCATAGATGAGCTGTGCCCTCTAGTGGGGTCTGGCTCAGCAGGAGCGGAGAAGGACCCGTCCAAAAGGCAGATGCCCCAGGCCACATAGTTCCAGAGGGCTCAGGGGCATTTATACCAGCCAGACCATAGCACTTTGTGCTGGCATCTCACTTACACCATCTCCTTTTATAAGAGCCCTTAATAAAGGCATGTGAGATATAACATCTGCTCAGGCAGATGAGTCTGGTATGAAAATAGCAGAGCACGAGACAAGTGCTTATTGCAGCGGCGCAAATTGGAAATGAAGTTTGTTTAGCTGCTACAAAGAAATCCTTTCATAAGGAAGGCTTCAAAGCCTTCCAACCAAGACCCAGAGCCTTGTTTTCTACTAACTAGACGTTTAATTTGGGTGCATGATGCTACTGGAGCTTGTAGGTCCAAAACAGTGGGTAAATGGGAGCAGACTGCCTTTCAGCATTGCCCGTTGCTGCGGGCAAGGATTCTTGCTGCAGCAATCCCAGCCGAAGGTATTACATGCCCAACCCTTCCCAAACCCTGGAACACCTTTCTACCCCTCTGCTGTGCCAATGTGACTGTCCACAGGGTCACACTGAGACTCCTACTGAAGAACTGATCTCCTCAAAGCCCTGGAGAATAAAAAATGAAGGGGTTAAATCAGCTCATTTCACAGCACAGCCTTGCAAAACAAGTTCTGGGAGAGGGATGGGAGCACCCAAACTGCTTCTGTGCTGGAAAAAATGCTACCAGCCTCAAACTGTTTGGATTTTCATAGGGTTGTGAGAAATATCTTCAAAGGATCCCCAAAACCCATTCCAGCCTCTGCAGAACTACCTGGGAAGGGGCCTGGGAAGATAACACTTTCCTTCCCTCTGGCAGAAAAGCTGCATACAGGGTAAGATCTGCTCTCAGGCTGGAGCTGTGTGAGTGCACTCCAGCCAGTTTTGCTGTGATGGTGTCAATCTGTGCACAGGCACATTCCCAAATGAAGGGAAACCTTCTCATCTGGCTTGCAGATCAAAACCTCTTGTGGTGATTCCACTTGGTGGGGGCACTGCTCCCGTGTGACATCTGCATAGCCCTCTGGTGTCTGTACATGGTGTTTCCTCTGAGCGGTGGGAAGGAATCAAGCCACAGCAGTCAGGCTTTGGAGGTCACAAGGCACGCTCTTCATTTCAAAACTGGATGACTTTTTTTTTTAAACATCCTTATAGGATTCCTGCTTTTCACCCTACTCCCTCTAACTATCAGGGTCAGGTTTTGTAGAGCCTGTTTCACATCCAGAAAACTTTAGGAACTGTTACTTGAAGGAAAAACACTGACCATGACAAGATGAGTGACAGAAATACAAACACTCTCTTCACTTAGATTTTTAATTATCAGATCTTCCCGTCCTCGCTCCAGACCTGTTATCCCAATGCATTAGCACGCTGTGATTTCTCTCTCAGGATATTAGAGCTTTAACAAGAGCAGCCTTCTCCAAAGCACCGAGCCCCAGCTGCCTGTGGTAACTAGCTATTACTTTAATTAAAAGGCAGTAAAAGCCCCAGTGCCCACTCTTTGCTCACTCTGCACCTCCCCAGCTGCCTGCTGAAAGGCTTTGCAAGAGAAGCGGGTGTGTGGGCTCCCACCAGCTGCTGAACCAGCCACGCTCCTGACAACAAATCACCTCGGCCCAAGTTATCTGAGCCTGTACCCTGGCACAGGACCAAAGCCAGGTCTAACGTGTGTCAGCAGAAATTGCCATGTTATAAAAACCCAGAGAAGGCCAGATCCCCAGCACCCAGCCCTTCCTGGTCCTCAAGTCCCTGTGGTGGGGTGTGAGCTGCTTTTATTCCCCGTGCCCCTGGTAGCCGGGCTGGCCTCAGTCCCCGAGGCATGGGGATAAAACCCATCTGTCCAGACCCACCACCAAACCCAAGCATGGGGAGCAAGGAGGGAGGGAGGGAGGGATGGATGGGGTGTAGGAGGCATGGCCACCAGCCCTGCTTGGTGTGACGGCAGCCCCGTGGTCCCGCCTCGCCGGCGGGTCTAAGGTTCACTGATCTCTGGTCGCCTCTCACCTTTGGCACTGGGCTCCAGGAGCTGCCGGATGGTTTCGCTTTCATCTGTCCCGGCTTGGAGAGGCTCAGGCAGAAGGACAGGGCTGCTGCCCCACCACCCCTGACACCACGGACTGGAGCACTGGAAGGAGAGCAAAGCTTCGGGAAGGTAAAGGCATCTTCTACCGGGCAACCTCCTGCAAGTCAGGCCGCAGCCCCAACCCACCACCTCTAAGGTGCCTTTCCCAGATAAGCTCCTGGGACTTTCATTCTCCCACCAGAAAGCAGCCCCACATCCCAGCTGCGAAGGGGCGTCCACCGGGGAGTGTGGCACCATCCTCAGTGACTCCCTGCTCAAAGGAAGAAATTTTAGGAAGCCCTCAGCCCTACCCCCATCCTCTCGGACAGCTGAAGAGCTGCTGGAAAGGTCTTGGCAGAGCGTTGGTCTCACCCACAGCCCAGGGCGGTCTCTGTTTATAGCTGATTATTCCTCCAAACTGCTCAGGCTGCAGTTAATGACCCTTATTCTGTTCCTCTTAGCTTTGAGGAGGGCTGATTGCCTTGAAAAATCAGCACTATGTAAATCTACCACTGTTTACGCATTAAGTCCTTGCTCTTGGGATTTTTGTATCCCCTGGTAACCTCGGCTTAAGTGAACTTTTCAAGCGACCACACTCCTGCACCAGCACCACGAGAGCTTTAGCAGGCAGGAGAAGGCTCCCAAAAGCAGAGGAGTGCTTTGACAGGAATACTAGGAGTTTGTTGGGGAAGTATGTGTGCGACCACTATCAAGGGGGAAGAAAAAAACTCTAGATCTAGAAGAACATAAAGATACCATGGCCAAAAATTGTAGGGCTAGGTACTGCAGACTTACATGAGCAGCTCTGGGGTCCTGTTGTTTCCAAGGAGCTCATTAGCTGTGTTTCTTGTTCATTGCTGCACCCCTGCAGAAGCTCAGCAAATGTCTTCAATGGTTTTAGGACCTTCTTAGAGCTTGGGGTTTAGAAAAGCTTAGACATCATTAGGGTTAAACATCAGTAATTTCCCAGGAAGTTAAGTAACACTTCTCAGTAGCTCCATCCCTGAAGGTACATGCTTCTTTTTTTTAATTGTCTTCCTTTGGAAACAAAAGGCTTATCCCCTGAAAATAGATATACCAGGTTCCCCCACCCCGGGTTAAAAATACTGCAGTGATGCTAATCTATGAAGTGGCAAAAGCCAAGCCCTCACCGCTGCATTCCAGCATAAATGTCTGCTCTGCCACCTCATGTTTCTGTTAATTATGCACGTTTAAGCCCATAAAATGGGAGTTTGAGAGGATGCTCCTTAAATAAAGTCCACTTTCCTGCTAATTATAAACAACTGAGTCACCCTCATAAACAGATTTGTCAAGTTCCTTCTTGGAAACAATGAGGTGGGCGTTTCAAGTGCAGCATCACTGGTCTGGCACTGCCATACCCGGCAAACCCATCGCTTTTAAGTTGATTTACATCAAACCAGTGGGCTCCACAGGGGAAGCTGGTTAATGCTGGCTGGAGCTGCCTCTGCATCCTGACCCCTTGCCCACGGGAAGGAGAGAGGAGGCATCAAGATGGGGGAACAAGGGTGTCTGGCCGAGGGCATGATTTCCTGGGTGCAGCGATGCTTAATCCTCCATTAGGAAGCGAGAAATGATCTGCGTCGTGCTCATTGTGGTGCTCGCCTTCTAGGTAAGTGTAAGATCATAGAATGCCAGGTTGGAAGGGACCTCAAGGATCATCTAGTCCAACCTTTCAAGGTAAAAAAAATATAGTTCAAGTGAGATGGCCCAGCACCTTGTCAAGCTGAGTCTTAAACTGATCAGATAGTGCTCTGAGTATCTGCTGCTAGATGCAGCTGTCGCAGAATATTAAGCTGTATCTGGAGACTAAATCCACCAACACGATTTTTTACAGTTGATTGAAGAGAAATGCTTGTCTAGTCTAATCTCTGGCTCTTGATACTCAATCTGAGCAGGTTCAGCTTTCCCTGTCCCTTGGGGTGGTTCTAGGCACGAGGACAGGACTCATAACACCTCAGCTGCTGCTCCCTAAATTGCTGAGTTATTCTTTAATGAGATTAAACAAAAAAGCCCCAAACCCTGGCATCTAGGCAGCCCCAGTTCAGGTTACACCTCAGCCTTTCAAAGCCTGTGTGGGGAAAATTTGTAAAAGCCCTTTTGCACAGAAGCATTGGTGACTTCTTCAGAGTATGGAGTTTGCAGTGAGATAAATCAAACTTAGTTTGATTTAACTTCTAGTTACTCTGACTGCAGCTTCCTGGCATGTGGGTGCACTCTGCTGGGGCTTAACCCACAGAAACCAGCAGGAAAGCTGCTTTAAATGTTTCTCCTGGATACACTCAGTCAGCCTCAGCCTGGGGAAGCTGGGGAGGTTTCCAGATGAAAAATGAGCTTCTACTTTGCTGGCAGGCTGGAAGAACAGGGATGCTGCTTGCGTGAGGCAGCAACGCCGTTATCCATACCTGGAGCAGGGAGCAGTGACCCTGCTGGAGCAGCATCCTGAATTTGCAGAGCTGATCATAGCCCTAAGCTGGGTCTCACCAGCAAAAGCCTCCTCTCCAGGGCAGGAACAGCCACAGAAGGGTGACTGCCAGCCACGTGAGATGTCTGGAGGGATTTTCCTATGTCCCTTAGCCAGCGAGCACAGGGTTTTACTCCTTTTTCAAAACAAAACAAAACCCCAGTTTCCCCTAAATCCTGCTTTCCACTAAATTGAAATAAAGCTGCTTGTTACACTTCCTTGCCATTCTCCTTGGGTTGAAAGGGATGCTCACCTCCTGACTCTTAACACAGAAAAGAAACTGTTTCAATAGGTCTCTAATAGGTGCTTGGTAGCTTGAAAAGTTTGCAAGGAAATTTCTGTCATTACAGGAATTCTCAGGTGAGCCTGGTCCCAGCATCGATACAGCCTTCTAGAGTTAAACAGAGTAAAATAACAAGAAACTGAGTTTGAGAGACAATCTTGGGGTGTTTTCCATGCAGCTTTTTGCTTCCCTAAAGTTTTATGGCTTATCACTTATGGTAGCTAATATAAATGCCCAGAAAGTTATTTCCAGGCCTACAAAGAGGCAAATATATGTAATTAATACCAGAAGGAGCACAGCCTTATGCTGGCAGCAGGGTTTATCTTTCTCCTGCTTAAAAAACCCAAACTAAAGCCCATCAGTAGCTATCTGTTCTGCACAAGCCACGATCCTGCTCTTCATCACTGGGCTGTACGAGCTGGTGGAGAAGATTTTACCCATTTTTCAGCGGTGAAAGCCCATCTCAGAGGGGCAGAGATCCAGATCCAGACCTGGGTTGAGCCAGCACCAAGGAATGCTCTTAATGACAGCCTGCTTTGATAACAGGCTCAGGGAAAGGAGAATTAAAGGTCTGGAGCATGCCAGATTGCAGGGGGAAGGCAGGCAAAATAAAGGAGACGTGTGGGATGAGCAGGAACAAGAGGCTTTTGTCAGATGAGGGAGCTGCAGAGACCTTCCTGGGCCAGGAGCTACGTTTATGTCTTTGGTACTTCTTGTTGCTCACCTGCAAGCTCTGCATGGCAAACTCCTGTGAGCCCCAGACTGGAATTGGAGCAATTGCACCAAATCTTCATTATAAGTCCTGCAAGTCCCTGCTGCCTGGCTGACCAGGGCTTTCTTCAGAAGCACCCCATGCCCGCAGTGTTCACCCTGGCATGGGAAGCCCTTCACCCTGTCATGCAATAGTGGTGAGAGGCTCAGGACATGCAGGCAGCGACCAGCAACCAGACATGAACATTTCAGCATCCTTCACCAGGCTGCCCTTGGCTGTTGGGTTAGATCTATGTAGCACATCCCACCTCTGCACACAGCATTGATGGGCTTGCCTGTGGCCTTTTTCCCTTTTGCTACTGCATGTGAGGTGGCATAAATGCATGCAAGGTCATCTCATGCCCTCTCCTGCTCAGTTCAACACCCCATGACCCTTCATCTTCAAGCTTTGCATGAACCTCTCTCTCTCCTGCATTAAATGAGTAATTTTAGAGGAGGAGCTCAGCAAGGAGGAGCCAGGACAAGACTTTGGCTGGCTGCTAGACAGAGTTATTTGCCACCCTTTGCTGACAGCGAGGCAGCATCGCTTCCTTGAGCTCAAGGCTGGGAGAAGGGGAAATGTGCCACCTAGGAGGTCTCACACCAACCATCCTCTTCCCAGGCTATGGCAAACACTCCACAGCAACTCTCTTCAAGTCAGGTTTGAGGTGACCACTGTTATTTCAGGCCATGCTCCCCCACCATGCCCAGTCACCACGCAGCGTGGCTCCACCCTGAGTGATGCAGAGTCACACTCTGTGGTGCAACAGTCATGAGGACATGAGACTTCATGGGCTTGGTCTGCCCTGGGTTTCTTAATCCATGGTGGAGGAGTGTGTGCCATCTGCTTTTTGTGCTGCACTCCTCAAGGGTGCTTGAGTCAGGTCCTCTCACTCCTGCTTTTTCGCCCCGGCAAGCAACGCACTAACTTGAGGCAGAGCTGCACAAAGCCCATCAGCTCTTGGGGTGCCCAGCCACCCCCTGGGCAGTGTCCTTCACAAGCCAATAGCAGCATCACCTCCACACCTGAGCTCACCTCCAGTCTGAGTTACTCTCTGCTGGCATAACTTCTAACAAAGACCCACAATAAGAGCAGAACATCAGCCTAAGCTCCTCTCTGGGACTTTGGGGAAGGTGTGCTCAAGAGCAGCGGATATTAGGAAGATATGAGATTGGACATTAGGAAGAAATTCTTTACTGAAAGGGTGGTCAGGCTTTGGAACAGGCTGCCCAGGGAGGTGGTGGAGTCACCATCCCTGGGGGTATCAAAAAAACAAGTAGATGTAGCACTTCAAGACAGGCTCTAGTGATCAGGGAGACGTTGGGATGAAGGTTGCACTTGAAAATCCTAGAGGTCTTATTAACCTAAAGGATTCTAAGAGCAAGGCACACCCATAAGCTGTGTCCCTCTGCCATTAGCTTTCCTCAGGATGTCCTCTCTTTAAAGGAGATGCACCCAATCCAATCTCCTTGCCTACATCCAAAAAGGCCTCTTGCACCAGGTTTCTTCCTAAAGATCTCCACCTTCTGGTCGTAGCTGACAGTGGCAGATAATTTGATGTATTAAAATAATTGATTCAGGATATTAATGGTTTTGTTCTAGCCTGTTTTGAGGTTAAACCCCCCCTGCCCCACTGCCACTGGCTGGTAGTTAATGGAGGAGGCTCAGCTGATGGGCCTCAGGTCACTGCAGACGTTTTTGGTTTCCTTGCAGGACATGGCACAGAAGGCAATGCCAGACACCTCCCTGGATGGGATTCATCCCACATACCTCTACAAGGTGGTTCTGCTGGGGAGCACGTCGGTGGGAAAGTCCAGCCTGGCCTACAGATACGTGAAAAACGACTTCAAGGAGTCACTGCCAACCGTGGGATGTGAGTGAGTGGCTTCAATAACTTGATGGGCTTCAATAACTTGATTCAGATTAGACATTAGGAAGAAGTTCTTCCCCATGAGGGTGGGGAGACACTGGCACAGGTTGCCCAGAGAGGTGGTGGAAGCCCCATCCCTGGAAATTTTTAAGGCCAGGCTGGATGGGGCTTTGACCAACCTGCTCAAGTGGGAGGTGTCCCTGCCCATGGCAGGGGGGTTGGAACTAGATGATCTTTAAGGTCCCTTCCAACCCTGACAATTCTATGATTCTATGGCTCTGGACAAGAGACCAGGCCTGATGCCCTTCCTTGCAGCAGGGTGGGATGCAGAACAGTTTGGTATATCCTGCAGCAGCACAGACCCATTTTTGAACATGTTACAGACCTACCCATTGCTGTCATCTTCAGATGTCCACAGTCCCTTTTCCTCAGCAGCAGGCTGCCAGCAGAGCCACATCCCAACTGCAAAGGTTTGGCTTAGTGCTGCCTTTCAAAGGCAGATGAGCAGAGCCATTAGTGAAACCTGAGGTCCAAACTGTGTGGCCCCATCTGCCCTGTGCATGCTTGGTCCTGTGCTGCCCTCACAGCTATTCAGACACCCCAGGAGACTCTCCCCTGAACATGTGCTGCCCCAGACTCAACGCGCTTGGGTTTTGTGGTGAGAAGGCACAGAGGTTGGGGTCCCACCTGGAGCCTGAAGAGCTAGCAAGTGGAAGAGGTGAAGACTCCCCTTGTCCCTCTGCCTTGGCTCTGGCTGGTCCACAAGCAGCAATCTGCTCCCAGGGAGCAAGGATGGAAGCTCCCCTCCAGTGGGAGCCTTTTTCAATGGATATCCCTAGTCACAGCTCTGACCCAACAGCAATGTGGAGGTGGGTCTCTATCCGGGGGCTATTCTGCAAAACTCAGAGCTATCTGACATCAAAACTGGTGTCCACCCACCCAAATCTGCTGCCAGGAAGGGCTCCCAGCCTTCCCCAGCTGTCCTACCTTGCCATCCCATCAAAGGTGCCAGTGCTTATGAGAAACCTGTCCCAGTTTTGTTCATTAGAGCCCTCAGGACAGGTTGACCTCACAGCAGCAGACCTGAGCTCTCTGCTCTTGCTGTAAGTGAACGTGCACCCTACATCTTGATTGCAGGCTCCTTCTTCACACAGACACTCAACCTGGACGTAGCCACCATCAAGTTTGAGATCTGGGACACAGCAGGCCAGGAGAAGTACCACAGTGTCTGCCACCTCTACTACCGGGGTGCCCACGCTGCTCTTCTCGTTTATGACATTGCTAACAAGGTGAGACAGGGGGTGCTGATCCCACCCGTGCCAGGCTGCAGCAGCACTGGTGGGGCAGAAGTGTCCACATGATGGGTTTGTCCTTGGCAGAGCAGAAAGTGGTACATGAGCACCACCTGAGAAGATGAACATCCCACCTGGGATGTGCCAGGTGCTGTCTATACACATACAGAACCATGCCACCACCCTAGGGGTGATATCTGCTGCCATGCAGGAAGGGTGCACCCCATCCAAGGCTGATTTACCCTTTAAGGTGTTTGAGGGCTGTGTTCCCTGAGAGAGAGGGCAATCAAAGCCTCCCCACCACACCACTTCCACCACCTTCGGTTTGGTGCCACCTGTCCAGCTTTGCTATGCCTGAAACAAAGGGTTACATCAAAACCAGATCACTAGGTGGCTTTGTCTCCATCTTTCCAGGAAACACTCAAGAGAGCAAAGCTGTGGCTGAGGGACCTGGAGAAGGAATTTCTCCCCGATGAAATCGTCATTGCTTTGGTGGGCAACAAAACAGACCTTGCTACCGAGCGAGAAGTCACCACTGAGGTGAGGCTCCCAGGCCCCCTCATCACCAGAAAGCACTGGGATATGTCCTGGCAAAGCTGAGAACTTAAAGGGCTTTCAGACATCTCCAAAGTCCCCGTACAGTTATTGACCTGCCATGAAATGCCACCATAACCAACCAAGCAGCCAGAGAGGGGCTGGGGGAATAACTCTGCTTGTCTCCACCTAGGAGGGGGAAGAGTTTGCAAGGACCGAAGGCCTCCTGTTCATGGAGACATCTGCAAAATCCAACCACCAAGTAAATGATATCTTTATGGCCATAGGTGAGTTGTGTGATGGCTCTAGGTGAGAGCAGAGGCGGGTGATCTACAGGCCCCAAACCTTTGCTTCAAGGCCATAAACACCTTCCCACCTGCAAAGCTGCCCCCCTCATTGCTTGTGCTTCCCACTGAGATCTTCCTCCCAGCCTGTCCAGCCTGGGCCTCACCTGGCAGCTGCCAAGGTCACAGCCACAGCAGTGCGTGGTTTCAGTGGAACGTACCACACCTCTTAGGGCCAAGAGATGGACAAATCCAGCCCAGGATGCTCCAATATCAGAGATTATTTCAGGTTCTCTCCCCAGGCTACAATTTTAGTATCCAATCTAGGTGTAATGGTGTCCCTAGAGTAGATGCTCGCTAGAGATCTAACACAGTTACCATGGGACAGTACCAGTGACCATCAGTGGCTCCTCTGGGGTGGGGCAGGACAGCCAATGCATCCCACCCCACCAGCAGGAGAAATGAGCCCTTTCTCACCTTGTATTTCTTCCTAGCCCAAGAGCTCTTGAAGAGGGAACAAGAGAAGGCATCTGCCCTGTCCCGGTATGAGAACTCAACAGTTGACCTAGAGGAGAGGGGGACGAGGACAAGGTGCTGCCGGCTCTGAGGACACACAGCTTGAACCACAGCAGTGGCAGGGTGAGGTCTCCAAGAGAAGCAAGGACAAAGCAGGGGGAGGGCGCAGAAGCACAGGGGCAGCTCAGCCCAACCACCCTCCCCCTTGGAGGGAGGGCAGAGCCCATCCTGGGGCCATGGGGCCTCTTCACCCCTCCAGCACTGCCCTGATCCAAGAGTTAAAGCACAGAGGTTTCTTCCATCATCTTCCTGCCTCCAGAGAGGAGTGTGACCCACCGGCACCTCTGCCACCAACCCTGAGTGGTGACATCCTCCCACCCCATCACTTCCTCCATGTCCCTTCCCAGCTGAAAAGGGAGGGTTTAACTTCCCAGAGTGAAGCAAGTGCACCCTGGTGGCTTTATACCCAGGCTGCAAATAAAGATAATATTGCCCTAAAGGTGTGGTAGGTTTTTTTTTTCCTGGCCTGAATATCAGCTCATAGGTGGGGATGACAGGAAGCCTGGAGGTGGCAGGGACCAGAGCCCATGGTCTCCTCACCCCACGAGCCCCCACCTGACACTGAGCCCATCCTTGGGAGAAATCATGGATTTATTGCCAATGCAAGAGCCAGGTCTGTGCCCAGAGTAGGGCCAGAGCAAACATTGGGCATCATGGTAGCCTGGTCCTGGCAGGGCTCCTCTTGGTGCAATATGAATTATGCTGTAGGAACATGCCTTGGCTGGAAGAGGCTTAAAGAAGCACCTGTGTTCTCTCCAAAAGCATGTCCAGCAAACCCAGGGGTGTCAGGGAATAAGTTACCCTTTGTGGGAGAGCTGTGGCAAAGCTGGCATGGTCATGGACAAAGAGCAGCACCCCTCTGCCCACAAGGCAACGGACCTGCTGGGCTTTTGGGGCACACCCTGATGTTGATGCCAGCCCGTGGGGTAGACTTGGCCAGGCTGAGCTCAGCCACAAGGCAGCAGACATCCAGGTGTTCCCCATGGAGATGAGGGGACCACAGCACCCTTTGCTCAGGTTTGCCAGGTCAGCTCCCCTCCGAGGACACCCCCAGGACCTCACACCAGCCAGGGACACCCACCTGCAATGTCTCCTCAGGGTTGAGCCATCCTGGAGCCAGACAGGGGGTCCTTCGAAGCAAGAAGGTAGGTTTGCTGCCTCCTCTTGCCTAAATCCCCTTCCTTAGGGCAGCTGGGTGCTAATTGCCACTCATCCCCCCACCTGCTCCTCCCTCCCAACATTAACCCTTCCTTCCCCAGACTGTCCTAGACCCTCATTGCTGGGCCAGGAGCTGCAGACAGGGATGTTGAGGGTCACCCTTCTCTGTGACTCCTCTCGCTCCCTGAACTGGAGAGGTGGTAGGATGGTCTGGCTTGGGGACACAGTTCATGGGGGGACATCTGGGGACATGCAGCACGAAGGACGGGACCCTGCATGCTCCCTGAGCATTTCTGACTCGGGTGTGGAAATGGGGTGGCTGTTTCTGACCCCCACACCCGGAAATGAAGGTGTTGGAAGCACCCATGGATGCTGACAGGCTGCAGGGAGCCTATGGGGTGCATCTGGGAATGGTGGCCCTCTGGGCCCTATTTTTAGGGTGTTTTTTTGTGGGGTAGGAGGACAAACATGCCAGAGAGGGAAGTGCTGCTGCTCTGCACACATCACTAGGGCAGGCTGCAAGACCGTGGTGAGACCAGCAATTCTGGGGGTCACACCTCCCACCCTGTGCCCCCCCCAACACACCACCCCATGCCGCGTTAGGGAGCAGAGAGGCTGGGACACAGGGGTGAGAGGAGAAGGGCTTTTATTGCCAGCTGGAGCTCAGGGGCTCCGCTGCTGCCAGGGGGGCTGGGGGTGCGGGCGGGGGGGGGCACAGGCTGGTCGCCGGCCCGGCCCCCCGGGGTGGGCGCCCTCGCCCAGGGCTTGTCGCCGCCCGAACCGCCCCACTGGCCGGATCCCACGGCCCGTGTACCAGGAGGGGTCGATGTCCGGGTCTGCAAAGGGGAAAGCAGAGGAACCATCAGGGGGTGATGGGAAGGGACACGGAGGGTGAGGACAGGGCGTTGCACCCATGAGGAGAGGGGACGGTGAATGCCAGGGGAGCGGGAAAGGGGGTTGAGGAAAAAAAACCTGTTGCAGAGTCTGTTCCAAAGCAACGCTTTGCTTCTGCATAATGACCCCCCCCCAACCCCTTGCCCCTCCATGTACAGCTGAGTCTGGGGATGCTGAGGGTGCTGGAGCAGGGGGTGGCTGGGGGGAGTCCCTTACTGCTGCTCTCCTTACTCCTGATTTCCATGGAGCGCTGGAGGACGCGGCCGTGGGTGCCGGGCAGGGCCAGGCAGGCGAGGAGCAGGCACAGGAGGCAGGCGGCCCCCAGCTTCATCCCCGCCACGTTCTGGCCACGGTGGTTTGGCCCCAAAGCCTCCTGGCCCTCGGTGCTTCCTGCTGGTGCCACCAAGATGGTGGCCTCCGACGTGGCTGTGGGAGCAAAGGGGTTTGGCTGTCACAGAGACACCCTGCTTGGGTCAAACCCGCACAGAGTGAGCCCCCCAGCAGGAGGGGAAGGCTGCGATGGAGGGGATGGGGTGGTTTCATTGCTGCTGCCATGGGGCTGTCATCCCCGTCACAGCACCCCTGGACCAGCAGCGATGCAAAGAGCTTGGGACAGCCTGATCAAAACCCAGGGGTTTTGCTGGGACTGCCAGCTCTGGGGAAAATAACTCCTCCAAACATGCGTTGCACAAACCTCACGTTCATTAAAAGAGGCTTTTGTCCTAGCCTAGCACCTTAGGCCAGGCCTGGCATCACGATTTCTCTCTGGGAGCCCCATGCACCTGTGGGACCCTGCAGCCCAGGAGATGGGGAGAGGGGCCACCGCCAAATGCAAGGCTGGCAGCACCAAGCAAAAGCTGCAGAGGCACAAACAGGTTTTGTGATGGATGGACTACAGCAGCCACCTCTGCACCCCTGGCACCCACTCCTGGACCCAGCTGCCAAAATGATAACCCAGGAGCACCCCATAACATGCTTCATGGCATCGAGGAGATGAGCAGGACCGTGCCGGGTGGGCTGAGTGATGGGCTTGCAGCCACCTGCACCAGGGGAGGGGAGCAGGGGACAGAAGCAGGGGAGCTGGGTTAAGCAGGACACGGCGGGGACGCGGCAGCAGCTTTATCTCCAGGGACCTTTTGCAAAGGAGAAGTTTGCAGCGTGCGGGGCAGAGCCTGGCTGGGCTCCTGAGCGCTCAGGTTGGCTCTGGCTGGTGACTTTTTCCAGCCCCCTTTCAGCAACACCCCAGCCAGCCGGACAGACACAAGGACACGCAGAGAGAGAGGCAAAGCAGCCCTCGGGAAATGATCCAGCCACAGAAGCAAAGATGAGAGGCAGAGCAAAGCATCGTTCCCCTCGCCGGGGGGCACTTACCGTGGCGAGGCGCGGTGCCCGGCTGCCGTCCCGCTGAGCCCGTCGTCTGAGCCGGAGTCCCCTCCGGTTCCCTTTTTATGGCCGATTTCTTGCTGATGTCAGAGGCGAGCCCCGGCAGGGACCAAGCTGGGGCATCTCCCCCCTCTCCTCCCCCCCCCATCCCCTCTCATCAAATCAGCAGAGGGATTTTCATGACTCAGAAGGGACCAGCACTTTATCTTCCGCTGACTGAGGCAGAGAGGTTGGGAATGTGTTAATCCCTGTGCTCCACACGGTGTCATTTCGGACAAGGGGAAGTTTCCTGCTCCATCACCCCACCTGCGGGGAGCCCCTCAGCTAACACCCACTGAGGGGGGGGTCGGTGGGTGATGCTGCCCTGGCCGCCGGGGTCCTGCTGCCACAAACCTGCTCCACAGCAGGAGTTATGCTGGGTGCCACCACCCTTTCTCCTGCAAGCCCCCCCCAAAAGCTGCTTTAAGGAAACCAGAAAATTAACCGCAGAGAAGAGGGGAAGGTGACCTGCTGGGGCACACAGGCTGACAGGAACGGGCTCGTCCCCACACCATGAGGGCTTCAAACTTCCCATTTTAAATGGGTTAAGCCATTTAACTGGTTAAACCATTAAACCAAGATTTTTGATGCTGTTTGAAGGAGCCAGCTCAGGTGTCCAGCATAGAAGGCTGGTCAGTGTCCAAACACAGGTCCACTCCCAGGGAAAACTGGAATTACTGGGACTAGAGACATCCTGAAACAGGGACATAACAGGATGGCAAAGACATCGTCACTGATAGGGTGTGGGCAGGGGGAAGGTCTCTGCCTGCCACCCCAAAGTCAGGCTGGCATTGCCATGGGTCAGAGCTCCACCTCATGCTACAATTGGCTCTGATGCCCAAGCATGGCCAATGTTTGGGGATGGTCATGGGAGCAGTATGGGACACAGGGTGAGCAGAGGGGATCAAAGGCAGGGAAAGGGGTGGAGCAAGGAGAAAATGACCCCCTCAGCCAAGGAAACCCAGACCACGGGCCCAGCAGAGCTCTCTCCACCCCAGAGTTATCACCACTATTTAATACAGATTTAAGGCAATCCATGGATGTTGTGGGCTTGTGTTTCAGGTGGCTTTGGCTACCAGATTTGATCCTGGCTTTCCATGCAAGCCAGAGCAGCTCGTTTCAGGGTCAGCTCCTCCTTACCCACACACCACACATCCCTTTTGCCCACCTGAGCTTACCCCTGGGTACCACTGAGCCATGCTCATCACACCCACAGCTCTGTCACCAGCATCTGCAAGTTGTTTGTCCATCCTGGTCATCACCCTCTCCCCTGTTCTGCCTCCACGCTGCCCATTCAGCTCCTGTATGCTTTCACCTGCCCAGTTTTAAAGCAAGGGGTGCACCAGCTGGTTAAAGGAAAAGATGGGAAGAAAAAGGAGCCTTTGCTCGAGTGAACCAAAGGAACAGACACTGCAAAAAGGGTTCTAGGTTCTGGACACAAAATTGGCTTTATTGCATCGTTTAGTGTACATATATATATATGATCTCTACACAGGCAGATGGGGCAGGAAACCAGCAAATAACAGTGTGGGTCACTACAGCCTGAAGGACACCTTAGTTTGCACTGCTGAAGCTCACTGCGAGGGCTTCTTCACAGGGTCAAGCATCCGAGTGGTTGTGTGGAAGGATTTGAGTTATGGCTGAAACCAGATACAGCAAGAGGTGTGGTTGGGGCAGAGGCTGGCACCAGAAGGGTGGATGCAAACCCACAACGTTGCCCAGATCTTGGTGGAGCTCCCTTCTGCCGGCCAAGGAGCTGCCACCCTAGCACCGAGGCTGGCTGAGCAGCAGGAGATGCACCCAGTGCCACGGTGTCTGGAGAGTTTCTACAACATCAGTGGTTTGCATTTACCCTTTGGAGCTTCAGGGATTTTAAAATGAGAAACTGGTTTTGTTTCCAGCTGGGAAGCCCAGGCTACGGCCTTACAAGACTGCTCTGGGATGACCACAGGACCAAGTTCTAGGCAGTTCACAGTCTCTACTGCTACCAAAGCCAAACGTATGTGTTACTTGCATGAGAATTCACACTACTGCTCATAATTAAAGTGGTTTTAGTTCAGATGCATGGGAGTGATCTAAAATGGTCCAGCCTGAGTGGTCATCAATGGGAAACTACCAGCATTGGTCTGACATCTTGGCTCCAGCTGTGAGTGATCCTCCCCATCAAGGAGGGAGGGAGGGGGCTAGAAAGGACAGGGACCAGCAGGTACTGAGCAAAACCTTTTAACATGAACCTCCTCTGAAGTGACCTGCAAGAGAAAGCAACTTCCTTCCCATCCCCATGTCCTGGGCACAGGTAGGGAGCCAGGCACTGATCCACTGGGGTTAACAGATGTGGAGAGTTAAATGTTGGGGGAAAACAAACAACTTGGGTGTCTTGGGGAGGGTGTTACCAATGCTGCAGGAGCCTGGGGCCACTGCAGCCCCTCCAAAGGATTGCACGGTCCTACCAGGTTCTACAATCCCATCATGAGAGACAGGGGACACGCTCATCCACATCTTGGCATGGGCTGACCCCTCTGCAGAGTGGGAAGAGCCTCCAGAGAAGCACCTACTCTCTGCTTGTTGGAGTCCTTCTAAACCTGCTGGTACAGCCTCACATGGAGGGGGAATATCTTCAAGAGCTGGAGAAACAAAAGGATCCCCAACAAGCCCTCCAGCCTCTCTTCCACCTCTTGTGCCACTGCTTCCCACAAGCCTTGCCTCACTCACATCCCCAGATGGTCACTGCTGCTTCAGGCACGGTGGTGAGAAGCTTTGGCAGGTGTTTGCATGGCTTTGTACAAGAACCTGTTGGCCAAGTGTTTGCTGGGAGGGAGCCAGCACTGCTCTCACCCTACTTGGCTGCTCAGGGAAGGGAAGCAATGCTCCAAGGGACACTGCAGGGAGTCAGGACCAGTACCAGGATGTGAATCCCAGCCTGGGATGCCTGGGTCCCTGTTCTACTTGGTGTACCCCAAGGGCATCCTGCATCTGCTGTCAGTTCCTGTCCCCACTCAGCACCAGCCTAGGAGAGAGCTGGGACAGGCACTGACAGCTTTTGCCAAGTGAGGGCCATGTCACTCCCTCTGGTCCCCTGGAACGCCACGCTGATGTCCAGCTCCCTCTGAGGAGGTTGCTCCTGCTCTGCAGTCCTCTGATCCTCTTGGTTGCCCTGGTACCAAAGAGCTTCCCCAAATCAATGTCTCATGCCTACATGTTCCCATGAGAGCTCCTGGCCACGTGTCTGCACCCCGGTGCCTTGCTCCTCTCCCCAGCAGCTCGCAGCAAGACCTCCTGCCCACAGCCTCCAGCTTCCCTCCTGTCCAGGGTTCCAGGGAGAGACAGGCACGGGAGAAGGAAGAGCAAGCACTGGGGGAGGGTGGTGAGGCTCTGAGCTGAGGTCTTGTATCGTCACTGAAATGCGGTGGCAGGAGGGTCCCACTCTCCTCAGGACAGGTGGGTCATCACAGGCTTCTGCAAGACACCAGAGGGAGAAACCTCAGCTCAGCACTGTGCCCATGCCACCCTGAGCCACCCCATGCTTCTCATCCCCTCCAGCTGTCACCCCAAGGAGTGAGGACCTGCCCCATCCCATGGGCTACAAAGGCAGCGGGAATCCAAAGATGTAAACCCACATCTTGTTTGGTCTCCCACCCTGGGGCTTCCAACATCCTAGGCCCCAGGTATCCCTGCCCTCACCAGCCAACCAAGAGCTGGGGGCTCCACTTGCTTGGGGAGAGCATGGGGAGGGACAGGTCCCTCTGTGCAAGCCTAGGAAGGCAGGTCCCATGTGGAGCTCAGGCCAGCAACCCCCCTGGATGGCTGGGTTCATACCGCAAAGAGCCTCTCCACTCTCCTGTTCTTCCCGTTGGGGTTCCTCTGGGTCAGGGAGCCACGGTAAAGCGAGTTGCGGTCAAAGGAGTCATCAAGACCTGGAGTGAAAGAAGAGAGATGGGCAGCAGGTCCTCATCCACCTCACTAGAGGTTTCAGTTACCCATCAAGTTACTTGGGTTTTACTGTCCCCCCACTGGCTGTGGGTTTGGATCCATCACTGCACTTCCCTCTCCAGGATGACGGTGGGAAGCCCAGCCCCAACAGGGAAGCAAAAGCTGCTGCTTCTCAGGCTCCCAGAGCACCGTGAGAGCTGGGTCAGGCTGCCAGTGGTCAGCTGCTAAGGCCTCTGCTCTGGAAACCTCCATGGTATGGCAACAGCCCAGCCCACAAGGAGCTCTCACCACTCAAGCCTAAGGCACTCCCTTGACCTGCTAAGTCATCTTCTCTTCTCTGCCACCAGCTTCTGCCAGCTGCACCTTTGCAGGCCCAAGTTTGCAAGTCCTTGACCTGCATGGAGGGCAGTCAGGAGACCGAGTCGTCCCATCACCCAGTCCAGGCAGAGGGATTAGTCCTCCCTGGTGACATCCATCCCAATTGCACATCCCTCTATCTCCTCGTGGAGCTGACGTGTCTCCCGGGCTGCATTTATCTGCCTGCCCTTTGCAGGAGGAAGAGCAGATGACTCCTCCTCAGCATGAGAAGAAGAGACCTTTCCACCTACCAGCCTCAGCTTGGGAAATGGCCCTGTTAATTGTCTGTGTGCATGGGGCAAACGTGATTTCTTCTCTGCACTAAATGATCTTTCCCTCCTTCATCGTTATCTGGCAGGAGAGACATTCTTTCTGCCTTTAAGCTTATGAGGTGAGATAAGAAAGAAGTAGAAAAGTAATTTTTTAATGGGTCTCACTGATATCAGTCAGGATGAAACATTTCCAGTGATTGCCCCCTACTACACAAGCTGCTGTGCCAAGTTTCAGGTCACCATCTACTTTGAAGCGCTCTCAAGCTGCCGTTTGTCATAGCTGGGCCACAGAGGGCCTCTTGCCCCTCACCAGAGACCAGTGGCTGAGGCAGGTGGGCAATAGGGTCAAGGATAACTTCACCAGTGAGGAAGAAGAGGTGATCTTTAATTTCCCTTCCAACCCAAACCATTCTATGATTCTATGATGGACTTAGGTGAGACTTTGAGGCCAGCAGGATGCCACAAATGAAGTCATGCAGATGTCTCCATGGACTCTGGTGAGACACTGGAACAGGTTGCCCAGAGAGCTGGTGGAAGCCCCATCCCTGGAAATGTTTAAGGTCAGGCTGGATGGGGCTCTGAGTAACCTGATCTAGTGGGAGGCATCTCTGCCCATGGCAGGGGGGTTGGAACTAGATGACTTTGAGGTCCCTTCTAACCCTGACAATTCTATGATTCTATGACTCTGGGGAGGCAGGAGCCCAGGCTGCAGGGGAACTCCTGGTTCTTGGAGGACTGAGCCAACTCAGCCTGACCTCCACTGTCCTATCACTGTCCCCAGTCCTGCCAGTTGCCTCTTCCTTCCTAAGTTATCCACCATGGGTTTCCCCTGTAGCTGTCCTAACAGGGGGCCACAAGCACAGGGAAGGGGAAGATACACAACTGGATGCAGAGAGAGAGAGAGAGAGAGAGAGAGGGAGAATCAGGTGTCCCCCAAAGCCCAGCCCATCCACCCTCAGGTCTCCACCTCCCCTGGACAGAGCCATGGTCCTTACCAGCAATTTCCAAGGGACTGTTGAACTTCCTCCTAAACCTCTGCAGTCCAGGCATTGCCTGCAAAAGAAGGAGAGGAGCCTGCTGTGGGGAAGGGCATGGCAGAACAGAGGTCTCCTCCAAGGCCACCACTTAGAAGGCAGCTCCCTGGTTGTCCCAGGGCTTAGTGCCATGCCACATGCACTAGCTGGCACAGATTAAACATGTACTCACTTTAACGTCATCTGAAGACTCCCCTGGACTGCCACTGGTGGGACCAGGAGCTGGGAGGCAGGCAGCCTGTGGGCAGAGGGAGGGCAGGGGTTTCTCTGGGAGGAGGCAGACAACGTGTTCTGCCTTTCCTTGCATTTTCACCCTCCCTGCAGCTCTGGGAAGAGCAGCAGTCCCCAGACACAAAACCCTCCCCTGATGCGTGTAAGGAACCAGCGTTGTCCCCCATCCCCAGTGAGACATCCACTCTCGGAGCCTTGGGGCAGAGGACCAGGCAGCTGGGCACAGCTCAGCAAGCCAAGCAGCCCTTCACAGTGCCCAGGGATGGCAGCCATAGCCCAGGGGAGCATGTACATCTTGGAGCTGGGACCTCTCATACCCACCTCCACTCTCACCTGCCCAGTTGACTTCTTCCTCGCCTTTTCCACCGGCTTCACTGTCAGCCCTGCAGCTGACAGAGCTGCAATTCGAGATTCAATGTCTGATATCTTTAGAGAAAGGGAAAAACCATACAGATGGTGGCCAGAAGCATCCACTACTGGCTTCATTTGCCATCGCTGGCTTGGCAAAAAAGCTCTTGGAGCCCAGACCTCACCTCACTCTCTGCCTGCTGCACCTGAGCAGCTGCTGAGGCCACTTTGTCCTCCAGCTCTGACAGCTCTGAATCAGTAGTGCCACTGTGCTGAGCCCCCTCCTCAAGCTCCTTCAGGGTCTTCTCAAGCTGGTAGGTCTTCCCAGCAGTCAGGTACACCTGAAATACAAGAAAATAAACCCCACACTGCAGAATGAACCTCCCCGGAGTCCTCCTCTCCTGGTGTGACCACAGCCCCAGATGCAACAGCTCCTGCCACTATTTTGCCTTCTTGCCTTGCAGCACAGACAGTGCCAGTCAGCTCTGGCAGGCTTTCCACCTCATTTCCACCCTTTCCCCAGGCTTTTCAAGAGCAATTACCAACAAGGTGAAGTGGTAAAAGGCTCAATGGGAACACAGGAGGGACCAAAACTCGGTGACCTCCCTGAGAAGCATCAGCATCTTCGTGCCGTGTGCTCAGAGGGGAGGTGGGGACCTGCAAACAAGTGCAGGCTGCCATGCCCTGTGGTGGCAATGAGCTAGGGAGGAGAGGGAGTGATTTTACAAATCCTCCCAGTCTTTTTTCAGGGTGTCTGTGCTGCTGACTTGCCTGCAGAGAGAGAGAGAGATTGGGAGCCTGGCCCTGGGCCGACCAGCCCTGCAAGAGGCAGCTTTGCCCAGGAACTGCTCTGGATGTGCAGGAAAGCTCCTGGCTGAGAGCCCCAGCAACAGCGGTGGGGTGAATGTGGGGGTGCTGACTGGGGATGCACAGGGGCTATGAGAAGCAACGTGCTGCCTTTGCTGTCAAGATAAGAAGAGCAAAAGGACCTATCCCAGTAAAACTAGTGGTTTTATGGTCGCTTGCTTCCTCCTGGGCTACTACAAGGATATAAGTCCAAGCAAGGCAATTTAGGAAACTTCAATCACAGAAGTTGGAAAAGAACTTTAAGATCATCAAGCCCAACCATAACATGTTGGTATGTGATCATTTAAGAATATCAGGTGGGTTATGGACAGAGTTTTGCTCACTGATCCCAAAACCTTGGCAGTGCTCCACCAGCCCCCTCCACTTCTCTCGGGCTGGGTATTGTGCAAAACTACCTGTCCCGAGCCCCCTGCATGTACTGAAGTGCATTCACCCAAACCACAGCCACACATCCCACAGGTCCCACCTGTCCCAGTGCAAACCCTGAGGCCATAACAGATTTCAAACATTTGTGGGTGCTCTCCTTGGAGCCACTCCACCTCTGAGTCACAGGGACACAATTTGTGGTTAGGCCACCAAGCTCTCCCAGCGCCCTTGGACTCAGGTAGAATCCCTTGGAGAGCAGAGCAGTGAGCCAGCCCTGACTCAACCGGGGACCCTGGGGGAATGGCAGGATGAGCACACACCTCCCAGGGCCATCATCTACCCACCACTTCACCCCTGCCCTACCTCTGACGGCAGCAGCTCTAAGCACAAAGTTCATATCCTTCCCAGCCCTATTCCCTCTCCTGGGAGAGGGGGAACCTCAAAACCTTCATGCAGCCACCCCTCTGCCCCTGGGATGGTGCATGTGGCCAGAAACCAGGCAGCTGGTGAAGTTTCAGAGCACACTCTGCTCCCAGCAGCTCCCTGCTTTTATGTACAAGCTTCCCCCAGTGAGAGATGAGCCACAGTGTGTTAGAAAACCCTGCTCCCCATCATGGGACGTTTCTGACAGTGAAACCTGGCTACCCAGGTGGAGATGTGACTTTTCACCCCATCTTTGAACTGCTCCTTTGGAGCTCAGCAAATGGCTCTGCAGATGCAATCCATTTCCCACAGGGAATCGATTCATAAGGGTTTATGGTAGCTAAAAAAAAAAAAAAAATAGCCTGTGCTTCACAGTGTCACACCAACCTAGCAGGGATTATGTTGTAGCTGTAAACTTATCACCTGCATGAGCCCATCAGCCCCAGGCACAAGCCAGCCCTAGCAAACAGGTCACCTTATCCTTGCTCATAAAAGCCTTGATGAAATGCAGTGCTGGGGAAGAACCAAAGAGAAGAGGGACTAAATCTTTTGCTGCAGCTGGAGCACAGGATGGCCCAAGTCCAGCAAAGCCACACGACAGCAACCTGGGGGCTGTGCTTGTTCTCTCTCCCTGGCATTCACCCGGGAGGAACCAAGAACTGAGGCAGGGGAAACCACAAGAGAGACCATTTGTACTGCTACCTCCTTTGTAAACCAGCCCTGGCCACCATCAGACAAGACTGGACTCTTTAATCCCCCATCCTACTAATGCCAACCTACCCACTAGGGGGGGGGTTTCTCTGTACTCCCACTCCCCCAGCGCCCTCCCTGCTTGCAGAAAGCTCTGCTGAGCCTTACGTTTTCTTCAAGCTCACGGTACACTTCGGCCACCTCTTTCCCATCTCCCAGGCTGGGAAGCTGCCCCGTGGGGAGGACACAGCCACCGTTGCACTGGTTCTCTCCATGCAACGACTCACACGCCGCTTTCTCCGTGGCGTTTATGGCTCTCAGCACTTTGGCCGTGATCTCGCTTAAAGCCTGAGCCGACGACCTCTGGGAGCACCCAGCACAGCCAAAGCAGGGGTGGGAGGGGGAACAAACAGAAAAAATAAGGATGTTATTTTAATGTGGTGAACAAAGCAGCACAGGTCGGGGGTGAAAGGGGCATCAGACCTTCAGGAGCTGGAGAGAGATGGAGAAGCGGTAATTAAAGAGTCGACGCTGTTCCCGAAGGGCTCTCCACTGGAGCTGGATGTGGGGCTAAGGCTTTGATCTCAGCCTGGGCTTTCTGCAGAGTGGCTGTGACAAAAGGAGTCATCTCAAAAGGCTGGTGGAAGCAGGTGACACCACGGGATGTGTCACTCGCTGGAAGCTGCTGTGTGACAGCAGCAGCACCCGGCCACCTGAAGGCCACTCAGTTACTCAGCAGCTAAGATCTAATTGCAGCATATTGCTTTACACTTCAGCAGGTCTAAGCATGGATGCAAATAGCTCCTTAAGTTGGTGGCAAAAGTGAAAAGAAAAAAAAAAAAAGCAAACCACAAAAGCAAGCCATAAAATTATTGTATTGCCACACTGCCAGAACTTGGGACTGATGTCCTCTCTTCCCAGCCCAAGGAGCACTGATGGCAATAATGGTCGTAAATGCTGCTTTTCACTTGATAAGGCTCTAAGCACGTGTAAAAATAGGCTGAAGAAACTCATAATCTCTCTCTCAACAGATAATTCCCTAGAAACCAAGGAGATGGGAGTGATATATGCACAGGTGACAAACAGTTGTGTTTACAGCTGCACCTATTTCCAGGTGAGCTGTCCTGCTGAGAACCAGCAACTCAGTCCAGCTGTCATTTTTATCATTTTATGGTGGCTTCATGGTACAGCAGAGTGTTCCCACATTTTCCATTGGAAGCATCTGCTTTCATTGCAGCAGCATTCCCCAGTTAGAAGACTTCTTCCAGCCTGGATGTGGTATAAGGGAAGTTGCTGTCAAAAAGTCCTCACCTTTAGCCAAGGCTGGTCCATCTACATCACTGCAGGCATTTCTAACCCAATACTGCACCAAGGTATTTGAGTGTTACCATGGAGAAAAATCTGAATTTTGTTTCTCTTCTCAGATCTGGTTCTGCTTGAGTTGTTGAGAGCCAGCTGGGCCCCTCTTGGCTGAGAAGCTGTCATATAGCTCCCGTGCTACCTGCCTGTGTGACCCCTTTGAGAGACAACCACCATGCCTGTGTTCTCCCAGCTCCATAGCTGGGTTTTGGTCAATGGCCTGCAGCAATCTTCTAAAAGTAGTTTTTAGGAAAAGAGAGACAGTAAAGTAGGCTTTTGGTAAGGGTGCAGCACACCACTGATCCACTGTCATTAACAGCACAGAAAATGTTTCCCAAAACATGAAGGAAGCTGTCCTGGGACAGTGGCTTGCTCTAATCCTGAGATTTTATGTAGAGCTGTGCAGAGACTCACACCTGGGACAGACTCACTAAACTCACCATGTGTGTACAGGCAGCCATGCTCTGCAGGCCCAGCAGCAGCCAGGCTTTGCCTTGCGAGGCTGAGGAACAAAAGCCCATTAAGGAGACACCTTGTGGCACCATGGAGGTCTTTACAACCTTGCATGAAAGGAGCTTTGCAGGAGAGAAGGGCAGCGTGGCCCCCACTCACTTCCTTTGTCATGCTTGCCAGGTATGGACGTGTCACAGCAAACTCACCCCCCCCCATCCATGGCCAAGGCATCAGAGACATGCCAAAGAATGCTGACCTCTCCATTTTGTGCTAAGGAACCATCTCAGGAGGCTTTGCACAACTGGAGACACACAAGATCTCCCTTTCTTTCTGAGTCACCTGGTTTGTGATCAGTTGCTCGCCTCCAATGGTGCCACCCAGCTCTGCTGCCTGCTGGATGAGGCAAGAGGGAAGCCCAGAGAGGTGGTCGATGCCCCATCCCTGGAAACATTCCAGGTGAGGTTGGTCGGGGCTCTGAGCAACCTGCTCTAGTTGCAGATGTCCCTGCTCACTGCAGGGTGGTTGGATTGGACTAGATGTGCTTGAAAGGTCCCTTCCAACCCAAACTGTTCAATGAAGTGGTCCAGTGCTCCTGTCTGCTCTCACTTTCCAGCCAGGGAAGCAATTCTCCCCTGCAGGGCTGGACACCAATGGACACCTCTCCAGCCCTGCCGTGGGGAAAAGCAGATCTCCAAAATACAGCCAGGAAGCACCGGGGTAAATCAGAGCTGTGCTGGGCCATGGGGGTGAGTGATCCTGTGGGGTGATGGAAAGGGGGCTGCAAAAATGCTGTGATCCCTCCTCCTGTCCCTGACCCATGTCCCCACAGATCACCCACCACTGAGCAGAGGGCAGGAGCCAGCACAGTGCTGCAAGCACAGGAGATGATGACCTAGCAGAGTGGAAGTGGGACCAGGGATTTTGGGACTCAGGAGTGCTGACAGGCCTGAAAGAGACATTTCATGTAGCAGATGTCTGACAAAGGCTGCCCATAAAAAATCAACACCAAGCTCTTCTCCAACCCCAAGGCTCTCTTCTCCATAATGACATCCAGATTCTGAGACAACTTTTCCAAATAGATGTGAAGGTTGTGTGCCTCTCTCCATGACAGGCAGGAGCCTGCAAGCCTTAACTCTTGGATGAGACTGGGAAAACCTCCAAGGAGAAAGATCCAGATCCAACACCCTGGACCTTCCCTATCCCTTGACATTCTGTTGAAGAAGTCAGACACACCACAGCCTTGGGAGGCTTCAAGGTACAGGTGTGGGGGCAGAAGGAATTGCATTATCATGGTGTAAGCCATAAACCATCAAGAGCAGAAGGAACTGCAGATGGAGCCTAGAAAGGTACAGGTGGGAGGACACAGATTACCTTCTGAGCATCTCTGACTATGTCATCACTGGAGGAACTCATCTCTGGTATCTTTGCTTTTTTCTTTTCTTCATGCTTTTCTTCTTCAGAAGAGATTTCTTTGTCACTGATGTTGCTGGCTAACTCCTCCAGCTTCCTCTTCAACTCTTCCTCCTCGGCATCAGGATCAAGTTGGGACTCTGGGGCCAGAGACTGAAGGAGCAGAAGAAGAGAGTTGTGTAAGTCTCCTGTGGTGGACAATAGGGCATGCCCAGGGCCAGATACTCACCAAGACTGGCCAGCAGAGGAGCTTGAGGAGTGTGACCACAGATGGACTTTGCAAAGGGGACTTCAAGCCCCCTCTGCACACCCATTTTCACAAGGGACAGTCAGACTGCCCAGGGGAGCAGCAAAACCCAGCAAACTGTGCTTCAGCTCCACGCTGAGGAATACAAACCCTTGATCTAAAGAACCTCCAGTCTCATTTCCCTCCTCCCTCCAGAACTTGTTTTTCCTGTGGAAACCTGCTTTTTCTCCCCATGTTAAAAAGGTATCCCACAAATGGGGCATTTTGGGCCAAACCCCACCACTTTTTCATTAGGAACCCCGGTGTGGCTGAGGGCAGAGATCACAGTGACCCAAAGACAGAGTCCACTGAGATGAGGGAAGCAGCCACATGAACTATCACTACCCAAGGTGGCTTTCTGAGCCTCTAGGTAATCTTATTTGTGCCAAGAAACCATGCAGCCAATTCTCCTGCAGGACAGATGGCATATTTCCACCTGGCCCTGTTATTAGGTGCAACTCATGGCTACCTGGAGAAGAATCCTACTAAACTTCCAGGGCTGGAAGGGATCTCCAGAAGTTACTGAACTCACTGCCCCTTCCATTAAGATGGGAATACAATTATCTGTGTCATACCTGGTGGGCTTTTGTCCAAGCTGTTCCTAATGACCTTGAATCTTTCTGCCAGGCAATCTTCCTCCCAGGCATCCTATTCCAGGGCTCTGCTATCCTTTCTGCTAGAGAGCTTTGCTTAATAGTTCACCTCAACCTGTCCCACAGCACTTTAGACCCATTGCCTCTATTCCAATCTGCCCTGAACATGGGAATAAAGCATGGAAACCTGCAAACGTGCACATCTCATGCTCCTTTGGTCAGATTTTCTGACAGAAACACTGAATTATTACCAACATTGCCATCCCCATTATGAAATTTATTATAAAAAAGAAGAAATCACATTGTTTCATCTTTGCCTACAGGACTTCTCTAATTATCACTGTCCATTCCACCGAGCCATCAGCTGCCAGAGCAGCTCATGGTGATGGGTTCACATGAAGGAAGAGAAGAGTACATAGGCTAAAATTAGAAACCCAAAAATCAATGTTAAGTGACCTAAGCATTCACAGATTCTACATCACCACCCAGCTTTAACTTAATTTAGCTGTTTTCTTTCAAGCTGGATGGAATGGTAAGGCAAGGGCAGGTCAGAAGAGATGCAGAAATCCTTCTTGACTCAGATCTCATCTTTGCAATAGCCAGATGACTTCCTCATGTGCACTAATTGAGTCTCCCATGATTTCAAGTGAGCTGTCACAGCTCTGAGGACGTACTGACACCCTCTTCACAATAGTCCTAAAATTAGCATTGCATGAAGTATCAACCAGAAACACAATTTTCCTTGTGTAGAAGGGACAAGGAAGACCCCACCTTGCATGGGATGCCTAAACGCCATGGGTTAAATTCAATTCTGCTTCTGCAATGTTTTCTAAGGCACTCCATCACCTGGAACTAGAGAAGAGCCTCCAAGGCCAAAACAGAGGATTAAAATAAACCCAAATCCGAGTCATTTTTGGCCTCAACAATCTTAAAGATCTTTTCCAGCCTAAATGATTCTGTCTATCTGGCTTTCTCCTGGCGGTGCTGGCTGTTCCAGAGGAGCCCCTCCAAGGACAAGAGGCAGGGCCCAGCAGAGCCCTGCAGACAGTGCCCCAGCTTTGCCCAGTTACCTCCTCAGAGTGCACCAGGATTTTTTCCTCCAAGCGGTTCAGCATGCGTTCGATTGCCGACATGCGCTTGTTCAGCTCATGAATCTGGAGGAAAGGAGAGAGAGAGAGAGAGAAAAAGAGTAGAGAACAGACCAGCCACCACTGCCAGGCCAGCGAGGAAACTGCAGCCAGCAGAAACAAGCAAGCAGCAAGACACTACCACCATGGGGGGAGTTAAAAGACGTTAAAAAATAATGTCTTTCAAAAGTGGCCCTGGCTATTTGGATGAGCTCCAGGAGGTGCACAGCCCCTTCTTATATCTGGAAGATTCAAAGTGGTGCTGAGTACCCAGCACGTTGCAATTCCCACCGAAGCATCTGTAGCTTTGATGCAGTGCATATAAACCCACATCATCAGCCCTGCTGTGTCCCTCGTCCAGACACAGGCTGTATCAAAGCCATTCGTCTTGCCATCATTCACATGCTGCCCCAAGTTCAAGTCAATATCCTTTTCCACTTCCTACTAACATGTTTTTCAAGCAGCAACTACCCCATCGGCCCCTGCCAATACAGTGCTGGAAAGGAAGAGGGAAGAAGGCAAGAATTTCCCATGGAAAATTCAAGATAGCAAATAAAACCTGAACATTTTCCCCAAGACACTTGGAAATTTTCTGACTGCTGCATGCATTGATTTACCAAGATGCTTGCGTCTCTTTTCTTCCTCTGCCGACTAAAAAAAGGGGCATGAAGAGAAAAGAGAGGAGGAGAGGAGGAGAGGAGGAGAGGAGGAGAGGGGAGGCAAAATCCTGAAAAATCCAAGCTAAGTTACCTTCTGTGCTCAAGAGCCAAGACAAATTTTTGTGGCTAACTCACCAAAAACATTAAAGGAAGCTTCCCTCCCCCTTTCATAAATTGAAGTTTTGCTTTCTTTGAAAAAAAGAAGTCTTTCTCCTTTGATCCAAACAAATAAAACAGAAATGATGAGAAATATTGCCTGTCATCACTGCTGCCTCCCATTCAAAGGGGAAACGAGCAGCAAATGCAGTGAGTAAATGCAGTAACAAAGACATGTTTTTATAATACTTCCATCCTCTCACTTAGTTTTTGTGCTTGCTTGTGTTCAATTAATTAGATCCTCACAACAGCTTGGAGAGATTGCATCTGCATAAGGGAAGATGAATATAAAAACGTGACCCTGGGGAGCAGAGTGCTGTAATTACCATCCCCAAGTGAATGCATCTTTAAACAGCATTAAACCCCCAGGCAGGAAGCAATCCAGTCCACCTCTAAGTGGTTTCTCAGCACTGTTTAATGCCTGACTCCTGCATCACTCCCAGTGACAATGGCCATGATAGGCCATCAGCTTCAGAGGAAGAGATGGTGACGAACGGAGCACCAGCTAATGCAGAGGTTGGGAGAGGTCAGAGCATAATGCATGGTCTGCTGTTGATGGGCTACAAGGAGAGGAGCTGAAGAGCTTGCTTCCATTCTGCTTCCCCAGCAGGGCTGGTTTTAATGCGTGGTGGTCACCCCATTAGGGTGCGTCCCCGTCAGGAGCTGGACCAGCCTGCACTGCTCTCTGAGGGACAGAGAGCTGGAAAACGGTGCCTGGTATTAACACATCTGAAGTGAAAAATCTTAAAACACACATTTGAAGTGAAAAATGCCCACAAGGAAGACATCAGTTAAGGCAAACCATCACTTGCTGCTGGGGAGGGAAGGTCACTCTAGCAGAGGTGCTGTCTCTGGTCTCTCAAATACCCAAGACCTCTATCAGAGGCTTTATGTAAAGAAGAGGAGCCATACAACATCAAAGCCCTGGGAGTCCAGAAACACTGAGCTCCTTTGTGGTACAGCAGAATGGTTTTTGAGGAGAAACTTGGCAAATTGGTGCTATTCCTTGTGGCTTGGTCCCGTTCCTACCTGGCTTCTAAAGGCCTAAAGGCAAAGACCTGCACAGTTACCAATTCAGGGCTTCCTTTCATGCCTCATCAGGTTTAAGAGGGTTTTTTTTTTAATAGTATTTCCATTTAAAAATTTTGTTCTAGCAACTTCAGCTTCTGCAGCCACGGGGTAAGGGAACAGCCTTTGCTGCTGTTATTGGAAAAGTGAAGTCCTTGTGTTTGGGACTGGGCAGTGTATCCTCTTCAGAATTAGAGCAAAAGTGATTTTCAGATCAAACATATTTTGACAAACTTGCACCAAAGGTAGTTTTAGGAAAGAGTTTTCATCTGTGGGGTCAAAGCGATGCAGGGCAAAGAGCCGAGCTCTCCACCTCTTGAAATCTTCAGATGCCAACAAGGTGTCTACTAGAAGACATTGCTTTGGAAGCCAGGCTATGGAATTCTAGACCCTATAGCCCACAGACCAACATCTTGAACTGCCAAAGGGCTCAGCTTCTGAGAAGTGCAGCACCTGGTTGACTAGTCGTACTCAGTCATCCTTGCTGTGCCCTGGGATGTCCCATCAGGGGCTGGGATACTCCAGAAGCCCTGATGATGACTGCATGACATATCCTGAAAGTGCCTGTAAGCAACTCAAGAGCCACTGCTTCACTGCTCAGGATAATGCAGTCCACTGCTTGCTGTCCCAAAGCCCTCCTGGCCTGTCACTGCCCTCCTGCCAGCCCCAGCTCCTCCATCTCCTCCAATCAGAAGAAGGGGATGGACACCAGCCTCTTATGAATCTCTTCCAGCTCTGCCAGTACAACAGAGCCAGCTAGCACCAAACCCTGGATGTTCTTGCCATCTCTCTTTGGGCTTGTACCTCGCCTCACCTTGGCCATTGGTGACAGCAATGCACACATGCATCGTTCTGAAGTTAATGGTCCAGCACAGAACCAGGTCTCTTCCTGGGTTGGGCAAGGAGAAGGCTCAGTGGAAGGATGGTTGCTAGCTGTAAACACATCAGCAGCACAAAGGGCAGGAAGGATGGAGAGCTATTTAAGCTAATGAACAACTTCAGCATAAGAGGAAATGGGGTTAAATTGGGAGTGAGAAGATGTCTTGTAACCATTAGGGTGACAAGGCTCCACAGCAGCCTTCGTGGCTGCTGGACCACCCTGAAGCAAGAGCTTGTCCAGCTGATGGAGCAAGTCATCTGAAACATTGGTAGGAATTTGGCTCCATTTGCCCACTGCAAAGCAGGGTGCACATTTCATGCCTAACGTAGCGTGGCCTCATTAAGGACACCTAGTCCAGGGTTCTTCCATTTACTGCTGACTGAAAAAGGAATGGCATTTACTAAAGAAAACACGTGCCAAGAGAAGTAAATGGCAGAGGAAAGGTTTCCCTACACAGGGCACATGAAGTGTGGTGCTGAGGGATGGTTCTGGGCTACAAATCCCCCTGCCAGTTACCCAAAGAGGGGTTGAGGACGTGCAAAGTTACCAGATGTGAGCAGGCACTGGCAGCTGGCTCTCCCCGTGTATCTGTAGCCAAACACCACCCTTCGTTTTGCTGCTGAAGAGGTCTGAGGGATGCTTCACCTTTCTCACCACCCACCCTTTGCAAAGGTGGCATCAGGAACTGCAGGTCCTTGCTTGACAATTAAAACCCAAGCTCGCAGCCTTTTCTGACACCCTTCTCTAGACTGTTGCCATCATTTGGGAGGGATACGTGACAGGTTGTCCTGACCCAGTCCTACCAGGGCAGGAACACTAAAGGCTGCAAAAGAAGAAAAGGATCTTGATGCTCATTAAATACCCCTCTCCAAACCTCTGCCTGATGGTAAAGCACCGACGTGTTCAATTGAAGAAAGCCTTTTGGAGGATGCAGAAAACAATAGGTAACTCGCAGATTAACAAGGACAAGCTGGAAAATGAACAGCAGTGATGGCAGGCTTGTCACTGCCACAGCAGCACGGGCACAGTGAAGCACCAACCAGTGCCTGATTTTCTCTTTGCCACGACTGCAAAAGTGGAAGGGCTGAAGGAGGACCTCAGAGAGGAAGCACAGAGCTCCAGAGCACTTCTGCTTCATCCTAAGAGATCAGAGAAACGTCAATTCTCCCTTATCTTAGTGGATGAGGAAGCCTTAAATTCACCTTCCCAGGTTCTCAGCCCTGCTCTCATTTCACAACCATCTTGGCGGGTCCCTCACAACATGGAGGGCAGGACATGGCTTGGGCATTCATCCCACTGCTACCACACAACCATGACGTGACACCTAGATGAGCCAGCTCCTAGGTCATCCCACAGGCCTGCTGTATTGCCCTGGCAATGCAAAGTGGTGACACCCTCAGCTTCCCCAGTTTCTGAGATGAAAAGGAGGAGGGGTCTCAAGTCCACAGAGATCTGGGACCCACTCTGCTCCCTCTTGGACAGACACGGGAAGGGTGGGCATCAAACCACCCCTGCACAGAAGGGGCAGCAGTTGTGTGGATACTTAGGGCCCACCAGCTTATCTGCTAGTGCTCCACATCCATCCTGGTCAGGAGACTACCTTGGTTGCACTCTAGTTTGCCATCACCACTTCTCTCCTCCTCTGGACCATTCTGCACCTTGCAGATAACAAGTGTCATTTAAGGCAAGAGAGGCTTGGCTACAGACCTGGTCTCACAAGAGGTTCAACATCTCTTTGGTACCTGATTCCCAGAGTGGCTGATGTTCTCCTGGGAGGAGGCTCTGTTCCGGCGTTTGGTGTGATGGGGAGGGTAGGTAGGGAACTGGGCTCCCTTCAGGTCCTCATCAGAGGTGTCCATATCTGCAGAGTACCGGGGCCGGGGCTGCTCGTTCCAGGAGCTGCCTTTGGAGAGAGAAGGCTTCAGCACAAAGGTACAAAAGATTCACACCCTTGAGATCCTCCCTGGACATCAGCCCCATCCTTAAGACAAGCAAATAATGAGGCACTTCTCCAGATCACACTTTCTATCCTTGGGCAGGAGATGCTTCTGCAAGAGAGACCAAGGTTAAGGATGGCTACACTGCACCAGGCTACAGCTCCACCTGCTGTGGCCACCTATCTCAGCAAGGTCCCACACAGCACTACTGAGATAGTGGTGGGCATAAGGAGCAGCATCCTTGCTCTCTCATGCCCCAAACAGCCAGGCCCCCCACCAAAACCTGCTATTGCCTCCCCAGTTTTGTTGGAACCCAGGTTTGGACATTGCCCTTCATGTATTATCCAGATGCTGGAAGATGTTTAGCTCAGGCTAGAGAGGTACCAGTCTAGGATGGAACATTTAAAAGAACGTAAAGTCTCCTTTTTAAAGGAGAACTTCAAGTCAGACAAAAACAATGGAGAAAATGGAATTATCAAGCCAGAGGCCCCTGGTGCTTCGTCACTGCAGCAGGGCTCCAGGTGGGAATTTGAAGAGCACACAGTAAGGTTTACTCAGTTTCCTAGTGCCCTGAAAATACAACCAAGCAGTTGGGGACCCAGAAGGATGCATTCTACAGCTGCAAGTGCACAAGCCAGTGACAACCTTCCTGGCTTTGCTATCACAGCAGAAAACAAAAAAATCTTGTCTAGAGTGTGCTTTTCCCAAGAAAGGCTGGACCTGGTGATCCTTGAGGTCCCTTCCAAGCTGGTGTTCTATGATTCTATGAAATTCTGCACTGTCATTTGCTAGGGTATTTCTAGACTCATGAAACCACAGATCCTGTAGCCTGCCAGTGCACCCTACAAGGATGCTACTTAGCACTCCCCAGCACTCACCTTCAGTTCATTTTCAGTCTTATTCCAGTTCAAGTGCCCTTAAAACTCAAAGTTTGCTGCACTCACAATGTCCTTTGGCAAGGAGTTGAGCTCCTCTGCCTGCACATCCTGTTGTTTATAGTAGTGTCCATTTGATTGTATCTAGTTTCTACCTTGGACAAGTCTGGTAGGTACGAAAGGGAGAGACACCTTAAGAAAAACCCCTCTGGCTTTGAGAAATTAGTTTGTTGGGAACAAGATCAGCTCATTACAACTAAATATCTTCAGTCGGTTCTTCCATGAGAAAAATCACATTTGCAGATGGATATTTTGTCTTGATCCTCAAGCCTTTTAGTGTTTTTGACATTGTTCAAAAAAATCAAAGACATTTTCATTTTGGTCTAACTCTTGCAGCCACTTCTCCTCAGAAGGACAGAAGAGGAGCCTGGCCAGAGACACCTACCAGGTTTTGCATTTCTTTCCAGGCTCCTTCTCCGTGAATTGACGGTGAGCCGAACCTCTGTGCTGAAGTGCTGCTCTGGAGGGCTCACACCCGGTCCCTGCTCCTGCAGGACATGGTGGAAGACCAGATCTGCATCCCCAATCCTGGACTCCTTCTGGGAGGCATCTTCGGCTGAGTTGGGGAAGTCTGGGAAGGACTGAGAGATAAGGGTTGCTGCTGAGCAGCTGCTCATGAGGACTCCTTACCTCTCCTGAGCTTCACTCCTAGCTTTATCCTCCAAGACACACATGGATTGACCTTTTATGATGCCAGTTCCTAATAGTCCCGTTTAAAGACTTCTCTATGTTGCTGAGTCCCGAGCAATACTTCTCATCACTACCAGGGGGCACTGTGAATTTTCACAAGAGCTAGGCACAGAGTGCCTGCAGCTAGGCTGCAAAAAGCTCTGGTCTTTCAAAACACCGTGTCCTTTCACTTATTCAAACAATAGACACCTTCTCCCCGCTAATAATCTGTCCATTGTTTATTTCAAAGCCGTTGTTACACACCTCAGCACACCCTACTTCCACCCAGGAGTGGAGTTTAAAGCATCACGGTGTCATTATCAGGAAAAAGGAGCAGTTTAGTGTTTTAAAAGAGAAATTTCAACAGGAAAGGCAAACAGGAGCAGCCCAAAAAGCTTGATCTGAAGCATCTCAGGCTGGAAGAACTTTTGTCCCATCCAGGGCAAGCCTGTCTGTGTTTCTCCCCAGGGCTGGAAGGTGGGGATGATTGACCCTCAGCCCTTGGTAAGATCACAGGATGCAGCTCACTGCAGCTGCTTGTATTGGAGCTGTCTGTGGGTCCTACTCCTGGTCAGGAGCTCCTGACACTAAGGCACATAGAGATTCCTATATAGAAATAATCAGTGTTTCTGTTCTTCCCTCTGACTGATGGGTCCCCCACCCCACAGGTCCCACTGCTGCAATCACACTGGCTCTGTGGGATTCATCTTCTCAGTCTCAGAAATGTTGTGTGCCTCACGGAGCTGCTGGCCAACTATGTCTCCAGTGCCACCACATGGCAAAACCAGCCCTGAGCTGGATGGGATGATGGGAGAAGAGTCTGGTTACATTTCATGTCTTGAGTACCAAACTTCTCAAAGCTTGCTGGAAACTAGGGTGTCCTGTAGCCTTAGGACAACACAAAACCATTGCCTGCAGAGAGCAAAGAAATCAGCAGGGAGAAGGCCAGAGAATCTCTTTCTATCTTACCACTCATCCTTGCTTCAGTCAGTTGTCCTACTCCTGACTCAGCCTGAGGCAAAAGACTTCACATGGGAGAAGAAAGAGCAAGCGGGGTTATGGGGAGCAAGGATTGGCACCATTGCCTCTCAACACCAGCTGAAGGAGGAGGCAGCAAAGAGGAAAGGAACCCCCCAGCACTCTCCCAGTACCTGGAAAGCATCCGGGCTGCTGGCTGCTGGAGAGAGCTGCACAGACTGGCGACGAGACTGGGCAGAGTACTCCGAGTCCAGTTCGAAATCAAAGGGATGGACAGACAGCAGGCGCTTTGTCTTGCGCATCTTAGTCAGCATAGGAAGTGCAAGAAAGGAAAATTCACCATAAACCACAGCTGACCTCGAAGGAAGGGCCCTTCTCTCCTCAATTTGCACAGCCCAAAGCAAGGCTCCTTGTTTTTCAGAGAAAATTTGGGTCCCACGTTGTCATGCTTGCAGGGAGCCAGGTATATAGGGCAGTGTGTGCCCGTGCTGGGCTCCTGATTTCCAGAGTCTCTGGCTCAGGACTGTGGCCATGAGCAGGCAGTGAGAAGCTCTCTCCTGGTTTATAAACAAGCTACGGAAAAGCTGAGCCAGGTTACAGCTCAGAGAGAGATCCAAGGAGATGCTTTTGAGACCTGAAGCATCCCCCCACCACCAGAGAAGGGATGCTGTGGGCAGATCTCCCTGGATATCTGGGAGGCCATCAGATGCCTTGGGGCAGGAGGAGCTTGGACAAGCTCTGAGACTTCAGAAGCAGATCAAAATGAAGTGTGTGAAATGCAGCACACACCTGCAGCCACAGGCTGAGGTGGTATGTGTGTGACAGCATGTGTTTAACCACACCAGCATTTCAAACACACTGGCAGATTTCACACATGCTGCAGGGACAAACAGACCTCTCATCAGGCTTTTTAATTTGCTCACATAGTCCCAGAAAAATCCAGGAGATAACTCAAAATACTCATGAACTCAGCTGTGCTTTGCTGCTCTACCAGATGTCTCTTCTTCTAGGAAAAAAACAGGTGGGTGCTCATTATATGGGTAGGAGCTGGGACTTTTTTATCAACTGGGGACATCCTCAGTGTCAGGAGTGGGTCTTTTTTTCCAGAGGACAAGTATTTGTTATTTTACTGACTTGGTTGTTTCTACACAAACTGGGAAAGGAAGGAAAACAGAGAGAAAGGCCCATTTCTGAATGTGGCACAGAAGACCATCACCACCACCTCTGCTACCACCACCACTGCCACCACCACCCAAGGCAGGCCAGCAGCAGCTGAGGGCACAGAATGAGGCAGAAGATGCCCCCAAATGAAACACTTACTCTGCTGTAGCACTCTGCTTCAGCTCCACGGAGGACATTGTCTTCATCATCACTGTCATCTCCAATGTCACCGCTGGTGAGGAGCTGGCATTCACCTAAAGGGGAGACAACAGCAGGCTGCATTCCTGGTGGAGGTAAGTCCTCACCATTGTGGTCACACCAAAGCACGTGTAGGTGAGGCCATGCTTCTTATATAGGGTGAAAAGGTCCAGATTAGAAATACCTCCCCAAATTCTTTTCCTTTAAATTTTTTTTTTGCATACTACACCATGGCCAGTAGGTTGCACAAGTAAAGGGAAGGAAAAAAAGGATGGGAAAGAGACAGGAACATCTTAAGGTAGCCCCAGTGCTGCAGCTGGCATGCAGTGACCACAGTCTAAGGTCTGTAGGGTATAAGATCTTTGAGCAAATCCAGGCAATGCTGCAGACACCCACTCTTTGCATTTGATCTCACAAAAGCTTGGCTGGCCTCTCATTGCTTCCCCTTCCACCACAGAAGTGGAAGTGGCCATCGCAGGGAGATGAAGGACACCTGCACCACAGAGAGCACTCTGAGATCCACTCAGTGACCCCAGTGTTTGAAGGCACTACAGCTCAGCCCAACACAGCTCTGCTTCTGCTATACCTGGTTTCCATCAGCCAGCTCCACCCTCTATCAGTGTCCTGTTCCTTTCTGGGTTCCCATCTCTGTACTCAGATCACTGCCAAGCCCACTGGGAACAACTGGGAACTGTACAAATGCCAGATCAAGTCCAAAGTCAAGGTAGGCAAACTGCTCTTTCCTACATTAAATGGCAAGGTGCAGCAAATCTTTCATGCAAGGGCTCCTCAGAAACCCAACCTGAAGTCCCAAACACAGCGGGTTCCTTAAGATTATGGCTAAGAGTATGACATGAGTGCATTGAGATGATGAGTACTTGGAAGCTTCAAGCTTGGCAAGTAAAAGCCCTGTTGTATCTGAATCTACCCTTGGAGACCCCAGGTGTACTGCAGTGCAAGTCCACTTCAGCTCATTACAGTCCACCTCAGCTCATTACAGTCCACCTCCTCTGCAGTGGAGAGATGTCCTCCCTGGTCCAGCCACACCAAACCACACTGGAGTGCCAATAGTCAGAGGGTGTGAAGAGAAAAAACATTGGAAACCCCTCTGGAACTGCAAGCCACATGCTGCAATTCTCTTTTTTTACTTACTGTTAATGTCTGGCAGGCTGTAAACTCTGTCATGAAGCCCTAAATGAAAAAAACAGTGGGAAAAATAAATAAGCATGTATTTTGCAAGTACCTTGCAGAGAACAAGCACCAGAGCTACAGTTAACTGAAGTTCTCATTCTCTGACCATCACAAGGCACAATCATCAAAAAGGCTCTTTAGAGAGAACAAAACAGGCATTTGGAGATAGGACTTGACTTTTAAAAGTCAAGGAGCTTGTTGCCAACACTTCCACAGGCCTGATGCAACAGCAGGAGTGCAGCAGCAGGAGCAGACACAGACAAGAGCAGATGGCCATGCCAAATGCAGTGGTCTCACATCATTCTGCTGCACCCCCTGCAACCAGAGGCACATTCTAGGAGGAGATTCTTGCTTGCTCAGGGGCCAGGCCAATTCACTGGCGTTAATGAAGTAACAACAACAAAATAATCTCTTTTTGAATGAGGCACCAGAATCTCAATTTAAAGAAGCCTAAAGCACCCTCCTGCTTGGATTGCTTTTCCCTCTGATTGCCCTTTCAGTATGTTCTCATCCATTTTCAGACTGAATGCCACATAAATTGTCTCTTAGTCCATTAATTTTACACTTAATGCCACCACCCTTCACGCTTTTTCTGATATTTCTGCCTTGAGTGGTCTGGATAAAAGAATGCTTGGACTCGTTGAATTGGTTCATGTCTATGATATTTGTGCAAACTTTTCTGTGGCTTCTTAAGGTAGGAATAAAATACACACTGGTTGTCAAAGGCAGTAGGCAAAGCAGTGCAGGAGCTGTGATGGGCAACTAGCAGCTACCCAGGAAATAATACTGTATTAACAGCAGCTTTCAGCATTTGTTTATGCACTATCAGACCAATATCAGAATGCAAGACATGAGATTTTTAAAAGCAAGCATGAGATATTCTCAAGTCTGTGGTAAAAACTTGAGCCTTAACAGAGGGAAAAAAAAAATCTATCATGAACACACAACTCTGAACATCTGCTTCCTCCTCAAGATGTTCTGAATGATCTTGAAACCACATGACCTCAGAGCAGTATCAGTGCTGATGGTCCTCCTTTGGTGCACCTCAACATGGTGCTGCACTGAAGCCTCATGCACAGCAGCACAGGAGAAACCCCCAGTGCTCCTCCTCACCTAGAAACGTGGAGTTTGGCCCCTGGCCTGGCTGCAGCCTGCCGTAGAGGGACTGCAGCACCTTGGCACTTCCAAACCTCTTGAACCGGGATCGCACGTGCTCATAGTACCACTCCAGGGATCCGATCTTCACGATCCTGCCCAAAGAGAGGATGCACAAATGAGCCAGTTCAGCCATAGAATCATTTAGGTTGGAAAAGACCTTTAAGATTGAGTCCAACCGTTAACCCAGCACTGCCAGGTCACCACGAAACCAGGTCCCCCAACACCACAGCTACATGGCTTTTAAACCTCTCCAGGGATGGGGACCTCACCACTGCCCTGGGCAGCCGGGGCCAGGCCTTGACAACTCTTTCAAGGAAAAAAGTTTTCCTAATGTTCAACCTAAACTTCCCCTGGTGCAACTTGAGGCCCTTTCCTCTTGTCCTGTTGCTGTTCCTTGGGAGAACGGACCGACTTCCACCTGGCTCCAACCTCCTTTCAGGGAGTTGCGGAGAGCAAGAAGGTCTCCCCTGAGCCTCTTTTTCTCCAAGCTAAACAACCCCAGGTCCCTCAGCTGCTGTTCACAAGACTTGTGCTCTAGACCCTTAACCAGCGTCATTGCCCTTCTCTGGACACACTCCAGCCCCTCAATGTCCTCTTGAAGTGAGAATCCCAAAACAGAACCCAGGATTGGAGGTGCAGCCTCACCAGTGCCAAGTCCAGGGGGACAATCCCTTCCCTAGTCCTGCTGGCCACACTAGTGCTGATCCAAGCCAGGATGCTGGTGGCCTCCTTGGCTACCTGGGCACACACTGGCTCATCTTCAGCCTGCTGTCAACAAACACCCTCAGATCCTGTTCTGCCAGGAAGTTTCCAGCCACTCTTCCCTAAACCTGGAACATTGCAGGGGGTTGTTGTGACCCAAGTACAAGACCCAACACTTGGCCTTGTTGAACCTCATCCCATTGACCTCGGCCCATCGATCCAGCCTGGCCAGATCCCTTTGTAGAGCCTCCCAACCCTTCAACAGATCAACACTCCCACCTAACTTGGTGTCATCTGCAAACTTACTGAGAGTGCCCTCAATCCCATCATCCAGATCATTGATAAAGATATCAAACAGAATGGGCCTCAATATTGAGCCACTTGTGCCTGGTGGCCAACTGGATTTAACTCCATTCACCACCACTCTTTGGGCCCGGCCATCCAGCCATGCTCGTGGTGACCAGACCCTCACCCAGAAACCATCTCTTAACAAAACCACAGCCTGTTTCTCTAACCAGCATGAAGGGAAGCTGGACTTGGGCTACTCTTCTCCAGCCTGAGCCCCAAGGCTGGCCTTGCCCCTCGCCCTCCATGGCAGGAGCAGTACCTGGAGAGGCGGCAGGGGTCACACACCCAGCCCTGCTCCTTCTTGTTGTAGCGGCTGCAGTTCTTGCAGGTGTAGAAGCCACAGTCCAGGCACTGCCTCTTGCTGTTCAGCAGGAACTTGAAGGGCTGGAGGCAGTGGACACAGTGGGTATCGTTGAGGTGAGACTGATTGGTGAGGAACTCTCTCTTGCTGCTCTCCTGGTCGATCTTACATTTCAGCTCCCTGCAGAAAACATCCCTGTTTTTATTGTTTCTGTTATTACCTCACCACCAACTCTCACGTGGCAAATGCTGTCATGCCTCAATCATTTCAGGAACGATTTTCCAGGGAACATCCTGAGTCCTGCAGCTTGTGGAAACAGCTGTAGGGCAAATCTAATAAATAACATATCACGAGTTAAATAAGCTGGACAAAGAAGTAGGCTCCAGATTGAGGGCTCGTTACTGTGCTTAAGGATCTGCCGCTGTTAAATTTGAGACTGGAATTGATTGTGACAAAACTTGTACCATTTGCTCCATGGGGTATTGACCAGAAATCCCAGGAACCTCAAGAAAGCAGCTCTTCTTGAAATCTCTGGCTGTATCCCAACCCAATCTCTGAGCCTGAAGTCCAGCTGGGAATTAAAAGCTTTCTGGAATTCTCAGTTAAAAAAAAAAAAAAAAAGATTAAAAAGGATTAAAAGGGGTTTGGATCTAGTCCTTCAGTGCTAAATTCAGCAGACACTTTTATCAAGGGCTGAAGATGTGCAATGAATGAGGCCCTGGCTGTTCAGAGGACAGGAGGAGATGCTCAAGGCAGTCCTGTGAAACCCCATCCAACACAAATGCTTTCCAAGAGCACCTTCTTCTGGCAGTCCATCACTGCAGGCTTCCTTCACTATCCAGTCCTGGCTGCTAGAGCAGGTCCTCATGGAAATAAGGTGCCTGTGTGAGGCTGAACCCCCAGTGACAGCCAGGGCCAGCTAAAAAGCCTGTCGAGCTGGTGGGGGCCCACTGCACTACCCTAAGGCTTTCTGTTTGCTCCCCATGCCTCAGCTATGTTTGCCTTTGGGGCTATGGCTGAGAGGCAATGTTTGACTTGTAGGGAAGGTCCTAGAAGGTTGTTTTCTGTCTAGGCAGGGTTAGGAAGCTGTGTTTTTCAGAGCAGAAGCCAGTCCGGGCCAAAAACCCTCAAGCAATCAGGTCTGGAGGACCACGGCGTGGATCACAGGGCTTCTCGTGATGCTCCTGATGTCCCCAGCCACTGAGGAGACAGGCTGATGCCGAAGTGACCACAGCAGGAGCCTTGCTGGCCTGGCAGCCTGGTGCCAGGAAATCCACAGGAGCAGTGATTTGGCTGGTGGTGGGAAGGACAGGATGTCAATCAAGCTAATCTCTGTTTAACCAAATCAGTTTGCACATTGGGGATCAGCCTTTGGATTTTTCCAGGAGAGACTTTTCTCAGCAGCTCGCTGCCAGCACACCAGGCTGTGTTTGCTGTGACAGGGAGTGACACCAACTTGCATTAACCGAGGATTAACCGAGGAATGGGCTGCCCAGAGAGGTGGTGGAAGCCCCATCCCTGGAAATTTTGAAGAGCAGGCTGGATGGGGCTCTGAGCAACCTGCTCTAGTGGGAGGTGTCCCTGCCCATAGCAGGGGGGTTGGAACTAGATGATCTTTAAGGTCCCTTCCAACCCTCACGATTCTATGATCTGAGACACGTAAAAAAAGTCAATGTAAAGTCTGAACTGGGCACCTACTTTTAATATTCAGCTTTCACTATTCTAGCAGTGTTCTGAATGACCTGGTGAAATCTTCAGCAAGAAACTTACGTGGCTACTAAAAACAACCCCCCAAATAGAAAACCCTGGGGTTGGGCTCAGTGCTTGTTTTCTGCTCCCGTGCTAAGGCTGTTTCTAGCAGGATCAGATCTTTCACTGGACTGCTTTTTCTGGTTCTCAGAGACTGGTTGGATCCCTTCACCCCCCCCATCCCTTCCTTGCCCATGAAAGCTGCTAAGGGAAGGACAAGTCCCAGCCAAACCAGTTTGAAACCTGCAGGAGCTGCATGCCGGCAGGAGCACAGCCCAGCCCCTTCCCTGCTTTTCTCATGGCAAGAATAAACCAGCAGCAGTGGGATGCCAAATTGCAATGGGGTCGGTCCAGCTGAGCTCCAGGGGAGACGCAGGGAGATGCCCCCCCAAAATAGGGTTGCTAGCAGGGATATTTATGGAAGGAGGCAGGGAGAGCCCCCACAAAGTGGCCATTATCTGGTTTCTCAGGCAAAGCATTACCCTCGCATGGCTGTGCAGTTTCTGGCCTGCCAAAGCCTTTGTCCATTGCTGGTGAATAGATTCTGCCAAGAAGAAAACGCAGAGAAGTAGCAGAAAGGGAAGAAAAAGACCAAGCTGGAGGGGGAACATTTCTTCAAGGCTTGCAGGTTGAGACAAGCCCAGTGAATAGAAAGGCAAATGAATAGAAAAGCAAATGGGGATATCAGAGCACGGGGAGCAGGGAGAACGGCTGCAGGGTCTCCCATAATGTCACATCGTGTCCCAGCTTGTTACAGGCAGTAAAAGCTCATGTAGCTCCGTGTCCAGCATGCAGGAATGTGACAGATTTTCCTAGGCTGCTGGTCTGGTCTGGCCTATGCCAGGTATTACAGAAATATCTGATGTATGGCCTTAGCTGAGCCTGTGGAGACGGGCAACCAAGCCTTGGACTGAGTGACACGCTCTACCCTGGAGACTTGGGCAGTGCCAGCCTCAATGAAAAAACCAGCCATGATTGCTGGGACAGAGAGAATGCTGCTTAGGAGAAGGGATACAGCCAGGTAGGTCCTGAGACCTTCCCCATCTTACACCTGACATACCACGGCACTCAATTTGGGAGCCTCCTGGGCATCAGAGCGGACCCAGATAAACCAGTCTGGCGCCAAGGTCAGCTAGGTAAGGAATTCACCTCGCCCACTTCTTTGCTGCAGGGCACAGCAATGTAGTCCCCACCTCCTTCCTCCAGGCAGAGCTCAGTTCCATCACAGGGAATACATTCACCCTTTCTAGGGCAATAATTTTTTAAAACACCTTCGTCTGATCTTGATCCTGCACTTCAGAGCTACCAGCAGAGGAAGGCAGTAGATGATGATACTAAATTATCTCTGTCTCCTACACAGGCTGGGTTTTCATAGGTAAAAAAATAATCAGGAGGCTCAAAAATATGCAACTGACAGCTTCTCATGGCTGATAGTGTGTAAATGGAGAGGCTCCCACACAGCCTTGCATGGAAACCCATGCTGACAGGCTTTTGGGGGTGCTTTGACAGCTCAGATGCAGATAATCCCAGATGAAGAGGGATGACTCTCACCCCTCACCTTTCTCTTTGGATCTGACAGAGGATAAAATGAGCTCCTGGTCCTCAGGTATCATCATGCCATCAGCACCAGCCCTGGCTCACAAAAATCAGAGGTAGGAGAGTCCAAGGGCTCAGTAGGAGCGTGGCACTGCCCAAATCCAGCCTGGGAGCACAGGCCTAAACCCTCACAATTTATCATGCTCAAAATTTAATCTAACCTGACTGAACAATTTTTAAACAGCACATTTTTCAAATGCCCTGTTTCTAAGAACTTACAAGATCCATCCATTTGCTGCTGCAGTGATTTTCAATCTTTTCCCAGTATGTTGCCTCCTAAAACCTTCCCAGGATGGCACAGACCTGAGAGCATATTTAAGGCTACTATGGCAAGTTTACTGCTCCTCTCAGTTATTTTTCCAAGATTCTTCAGGAGCCTGTGGACTCCTAGAACTCCCTGAATGCCCCCTCCTGTCCTAAACACGTGAGAACCATCACACGATACAAAAGCAACGGAGCCAAATCCCATGCTTAGCTCCTAGGTAGGGTCTCCCTGTGAGACCCACACCAGTGTCAAGCCCCACAAAGGCATTTCCTGAGCAGGAGGGGCAGATACCTGTCCCCACAAACCCCCATGGTGACACTGACCCCTGTCACTGCCAATGGCACGGTGCCAGTTTGCACCTTTGCAGCCTGAACGCGTCACCTTGCCGCTGATAACGTAATCTATTAACCACCAAGTTTAATTTTAACAGCCTCTTCCCGGCTGTTCCACCTCGCCCGCAGTCTCCACGCTTCATTCCTACCCCCCATCTCTAACAGGACATCTGCAGCTTTGGCTGGCTCGCCCCCGGCCTCGCCGAGCACCGAGCAGATACTCACTCCAGCCGTTCCTCCTCTTTCTTCCGCAGATCAAAGTCCCGTTGAACAACTTCCCAAACATGCTTGGCCTCCTCATCGGTTAGCTTGGAGAGGTCCAGCTTCCTCCCCATCTTGTCCCAGCGAGGGCTGAAGCCGGTCCCGTTACTCGCTACCCCGAGCGCTCACTCTCCGGTACCCTGGGATACTGGTGGAAGGGAAGAGCTCAGCCCCACCTCCGTGGCTGCCCATATAACCGGGGCAGAGCTGGAGCTGTGGGCAGGCCAGCCGGCTCCTGGCAGCACCTCAGCCGGTCTGCCGGGCGAGCCTGCCCACGAAGACGGGCGGCGAGCAGGGCTGGCACGGTGCCTATCGGCTACGGGGACTCCTCGTCACCCGGGCGGGCAGCCCTGCCTTGCCCCGGGGTCCTGCCCAGAGCTGCAGGCAGCTCCAGACCTCGCCCGCCTGGCTGGGCTGAGAGGAGATGTTTGCTCTCAGATTAGCTGCCTGCTTTATGCAGGGTGCGAATCAAACGAAACCTTCACATGCCACCCCGGGGAAGGCAGGACACGGGGTTGGGAGGGGGCTGAGCATCCTCGGGAGGAGCTGTGCCTGCACACCCAGGGCCACCAGCTCCATCATGATGGGTCCTGCCCCATCAAGACCTTCTGCTCCCCTGATGCTCCCAGCTCCTTCTTCTGTGCCTGAACTCCCCCTCCCAACAGCTTTGTAAGGAAAAATCAAGTGTTTCTGGCTTCCCTCCACCAGTATAGCCACACCGGAGACTGACTTAGTATTTGCTAACTGCTCTCACAGCTTGTGGCCAACAGCTTAATTAGGACTCAGTGCTCTCCTCATCTACAGTTAGCGAGAAAAGGAGGTTTGACAGGGTTTTAAGGAAAACACTAAACATATCACATACCCGAAGGGATATATATTGCAATAATCCAGCTACCAAAGCCGGGCTCCTGCTCTGTGAAACACTCCCTATGCCTTTAAGCAGGAATTCCTCATACCTTGGGTATTAAAAGAAACCTGTCTCTCGTCTTCATCAGAGCAAACATGGATGCTAACCACACTTTTTTCCCCCCTGACAGGTATCTAAACAGGGAGCAAGGTGGCAAAACCAAAGAGGAGAACTCTTCTGCCTGGTGGGACCAGCCTCCCTGCACTTGCCCACGGGTGCAGGGAATTATCCACCCCAGTTACTCACTTGAAACAAAGACTAAACTCTATGAACGGAGCCAAAAAAGGATTTTTGAATCCAAACTTGGAGGAATTTTGTGCAGAAAAGGTGATGATTGCAGATGTAATGCTAAGCTTGGGTATCAGGAATGCGTGATCTTTGCTGGAAGCCAGAAATCGATTCCTAGCCCCTCTTCTAGAGGAGATGTGGTCCCAGCAAAAGCAATTAGTTTTTTGGCAGGAGCCAGACATCAGTTGGGTTGCTCCTTACATAAGCGTGTTTGAGAGCCCGTGTGTGTCCCCCTGCATCTGCACAGCAGAGCAGGTCAATAGATATTAATTAACATCACAACGAGACCCTGTTCCAGGGCCTGTCCCTACAATCATGCCAGGAGCTCCAGCACTGGGGTGTGCACTGCCCACATCTGAATACTTCCTTCTCCAAAAGAATAAGGAGATTGCATAAAATTGGGAAGATGTAGCCTGCTGTGCAATGAAATAATGCAAGTGCTCGGCAGTGCCAGTACCCCCCAAAAGTGCTAGTTTAGCCCAAAAACCACCTCGTGGGAAACATCCTAGGTGCAGGTCCACAGAATAAATTACAACTATTCCATTGGCCTGGGAACTGCATCTCTTTGGGAAACTCTCCTCCCCCAGCTCAGTGGAGTATGTATCAGCAAAGACTTTTTTTTTTTCTCCTCTTTCAAAGCAGTTTGTTGAATTTTGTAGCGGTTTAGACCCAGCAACTGCCAGCTCCCAGCAATTCTCTGCTTTGAGGACAATTAAACCCGCCTGCCCACAGCTCTCTCCCCCATCATCCAGCCATGAATAAAGGCTCCCAAGATCTTATGAGCTCATGCGAAAGAAAAAAGCCAAAAATACAACAAAACAACCCAGAGCCACTCACGCAGACACTATCACATGTTGTGGGGCCAGATGATATCATATGAAGTTCATCAGTGCCTGTGGTCACCACACGTGCCTGGGGTGGAAGTTAGGAGCAGGGACAAAAAAAGACAAGGCAGGTTATGTGTTTCCTACTAGCTGGAGGCTCGACTGGACCTCAGGTCTAGTTGAGTTGGGGTTCTGGGAACCTGGGGGGCAAAATGGGAGAAGAAAGAGTTACAAACTAAGCCTCTACTGGGAAACCAGGCATGGATGGAGCTCAGGCTCAATTTCTGATTTTCAGTCTTGCCAGATGATAGAAGAATGGGATTTCTAGGGTAATTATCTTCTTTAAGAGAAACATGCCCTTCCAGATGCAGGGCCACTCTTTTAAAAATAACGTTCACATGAGCTGTTATCTTTGCAGTTCTTGGTAATCTTTTGTAAGACAACTGTGAGCTGATACATAGGACAAGTGGCCTGGACCTTCTCCAGCTGTACATTTTACAGTGGTTTTTTTGATAACTGGAAGTAAAACCATAAACAGTTCAACAAAACCATGGATGAAGATACCATTCAGTCACTTCTAAAGATAGCAAAGGCCACCCCAGTGAAACCAGTTAACACTCTCACTTCCACATACTTGTTTTCAGGTGTAGAGGGCCCTGCTTGGCCAAAACAAGGGGAAAAAAAACCAACAATTTCTCTGAGTGTAATGATACCTAATTATCCAAACAGCTGCCCCAAGTGCTGTAGAGGGAAGAGGTTCACACCACACTGCACATAAAACCAGTGCTGGCAATGCAGATGGTCAAAAGACACTTGGAGTTGCAGAAGGACGTGTTATGCTGCTTCCATCTCACACCAGCAGTGCTTGGTGGTGGATTGTCATACTGGGGTGACTGTAGCATAGCATGGTGCACCTGCAGCCTCAGAGATGGGAAAACAAGGTCTTGCAGGCACCATCCAGCAGGCTGATTGGGATAAGCTGCTGAAATGGTGCTCAGCGGGTGGCTTGATAAACAATGGTGTCAACTCCAACTTTGGTCCTCACTCCATGCATGACTCCAATGGGTGTTTCGGCTCCCACCAGCATAGGGTCATCCCAAGCACCCAACCATGCTACAAGTGTTTCCAAAAGTTAGGCAGAATCCAATCAGGAGTATCCACCAGCAACTCCAGCTTCTCTCCAAGCTACAGGTAGAGGGGACACAAGACTCTTGTTCAGAGGAGCGTGGTGAAAGCAGAGCAGCTCCAACAAACAAGGCAGCAGCAAACATATTGCTGCTGGCCCTAAGGAAGTGTTTACTGCTGGCAGAGACAACTTCATGGGTGCCTCTGCCTCTCCCACCATCCCCCTGCAATCATCTCCAAGTCATGAGATCTCAGGGCTGGGATGGCATTCCTTCTCCCTTCAGCTTCTTGGCAGTGCTACAAAGATCTCTTCTCATCCCCATCATGCTGGAGCAGAACAAACAGGACAGGGAAGGGGTGTACCAGGCTGCTGCTATTTCTGTAAGTGGCCCACAAGAGATCGTTACTGGTTTTATCTATTAATACGACTGTTAATTATGCTATGGCATGACCACATCTCATTTGGAATGTCCCCAACAGCCTTGCCTAAAGAAAATGGTCATTCAACATTAATTATCACGGATAATGAGGCTCTGACATCTTGTTGCAGTTAGAAAACTACCATCGTCAAAGCCTTGAAAACAAAGTTTGTGGAGTTTGGAGTTTGTGTTCGAAGCCCTAAAGAGATTTTTCCTAGCCATGGGAATGTTACAGAGCTTTAGTCTGGATGATGGTGAAGTAGGATATGTGATCTCTTCCTTCTCTTATCTACCCCAATTTTTTTAATATATCAAAGAGCAATATTCCCATGCATCAGAAATTATTTCCCTTTCCTCACCTGTTTTACCAACATGAGCAAGACTGAACCATCCCAATCAGGATGATCTCTAGAGGTCCCTTCCAACCCCTACCATTCTGTGATCCTTATTCTGTTTCCAGCTTGCCTTTGGAAAGGAGCAAATGCCACAACCTCTATTCACTAATTAGTGCCTTAATATGAAGGGAAACCCCAGACAGTTGCTTAACAAAAACCTAGCTGAGAAAATTTCCACCAGAAATTAAGTTTTTTCACAGGAACAGGGTTTTGCCCAGCACACTAGGTGAGCTTGGGCCTATGGGAATGCATCATTTGCAGTAATCAAAAATGCCATTCAAACATCAGCCTTTGGGCAGGTGGTAAAACACTTGACAAAGGCCGTTGCCCTCTACAGCTTGTAGGAATTACCAAGGTGAACAGTAGCTGAACACACACGAGTAGATCCCTGACATGAAGTCAAGATCACTTCTGACAAGGGTGTCTTAGTGGATGGTGTCCTATTGCAATGCAGCAGCAACAGATGAGAACAAAGACTGGTTTGGGCTCTGTGGACTGTGGAGACCACGCTAATCCTACCCACAGCCTGGGAGAAACATCTTTAGGGTCAGCACCTGGGTCCTGCTAAAGTTCATCACCGACTTTAACACAGATGTAGGAGTTACGCCAGAGACCAACATTTCAATAGATCTTAAACATGAAGGTCTGATGGGTTGGGCCAAGAGTACTTTGATATTTCAAACATCATGAGATGTAGAACAGAGGAGACTGCTCATCAGACAGGTCAGTCTATTCCCACTCCTCTACAAGAGCACTGATCGCCTGTCCTTCCCAGTGCTCCACAAGGAGACCAGACCAGATCACAAATAAGTTTCTATCCTTTCCCTCTGGAGACTATGTTCTGGTGTATCTCAGAGGGCTGGGCTTTAACCCGTGTGTTCAAAAACCCTCCATTGCAATACCCTACAATAGCCTGAGGACTCCTCAGTCACCACTGGCAGAGGTGGAGGACTTTTCAAATGGCTTAAACAGTCAGTGTCCCCTCATAGTCATCTTGTCTCAAGGCAGGGGGTGGACCAGCTCCTAGTCCCATCTAGTTCACAGTAAAACCTAGAGTTTTTCCACACCATTCTAACATGACGAAGTGGAAGTTTTGCTGCAGACATCAAAGTCAAGCGGTCCCAGCAAATGCCCAAGAGGGTCATCCTGACAATTTTTTTTTTTTTTTTTAAACTCCCTTTAAATCTTAAATGCAATTATACTGTGCCTGGGATCTCAGCCTGCAGCGAGGACTTGAGTTAACACTATGAAAAGTAAGGCTGTGGAAGGGGCTGGAGGCTTCACCAGTTACACTGGAAAGAGCCTGAGCATCTATGAAGACGTGAAGAAGATCAGAGTTATCCACTAACTGGATGTTCCTGCTCAGACAAAAATGAAGCAAACAGTTTTAGAGAACTAACCTGCAGCTTGTGCCTGTCTAGGGTGCTTGCTCCAGGCTGTCTGAAGCCACAGGTTGTCATCACTGAGCTCATTCCTGCTCTGCTAAAGCCCAGAGGGGTCTCTACCATGATAAGAGGCTGATATAGCTGCAAAGAAACAGACCCCAAACATCTCTCCTTTGCTACTGCATCTTAAGATGATGTTGGTGAGACAGGGTAATGAAACAGGTGATAACGAAGGACTCAACTTGTCTAAAGGACACCAGAGGCAAGTCCCTGGAGATCAGCAGAAATCCACAGGTGTCAAAAAGAGGAAAAATCAAGCCTGGAAACAGGTTGGAAAAGGCTTCATAGCTGGGAACTGGAAAAGCAGACCATTCCTACCAGAGGGAAACCTCAAACCAGAAACCCTCACGGGAGGTATTGTTGGCTGTCCACACAAGTAACTACAGCTGCTTTTGGTTTTTAAACTCACACAAGATGATGATCAGGACAAAGGAGCAGGATCCTGAGGTCCTGGAAAGGCAGAGGACCCCAAAGCAGTCCCCACGAGCTAAACCACAGCCTCTCCAAGACCAGACAAGGGATACTCGAAGATGGGATGATTTCTACTCTGGAAACCCCTGTGCAACACAAGTGCCCTTACTCCAAACCCAAAGGAGGTGTTTGGAGTGCACAGAAAGCAGGATTGGAGCTAGCTTGGGTGCTGCTGCCCAAGGGCTGCTCCTGGGCACTGGGTTGTAAAGTTGATTTCTTTTTCCCTTCAATATTTTATCCCTGGAAACAGCAATCAAGCAGTTGCAAGTCCACAGAAAGAGCTATCTAACACGAAAATCCCAAAATCCAAACCTTTTTTCCCCTAAAACCTTGTATACAATACGTTTCTCAGCCTCCTGAGGAGCATCATGTTACATGGCAGAGGGGATAAGCTACACTTAGCACCTCACCAGGAGGCAGACGTGAGTTACTGAGCTATTAAGAAGAAAATAACTGTATTTGATCCCTAGATTCAGCATCAGGGAATGGGGCCAGAGCTTGGCTATCCATAACCTACCCTGGAGAAGGTGGAGGGCAGGCATCAGAGCCAGTTACTGCTGCTGACGAGCAGCTTGGCACACCTCTACTGACCTCCTCGAGATGCCCCAATGGCAAAACTCTCCTTCCCTCACCCACTCTATTAATGCTTTACTTATTTTTTCCTCTTTGTAGAGGCTGAAAGGTGTTTCGAGCTAGTTTGTGAGGTCTTTACACACTCATCACGCCTAAGTCACTGGATAAGGGGGTGTGCCCACACAGTGGGATGTTTTCAGATTATTGCTCTATTTATTTTCAATAAACTTTGAAGCAATTAATTATCTTTTCTTCTGGTACCTCCCAGTAGGTCTCTGTGAGTGCAACCAAGTGGCTTTTTTACCACTGTCCATGCTACCTGCTGTGTCTTGGGGCTGGACCAATCAGCAGAGAGCCTGAAGAAGCTCCCTGTGATGGTTTTTCCTCAAAGGAGACCTTCCCCAGTCTTGCTGCCAGACTCTGGGCACCTCCTGACCATAGCTGCCCTGGCAGCCATCCCCACTCCACTTTTCCTGTGCTTTTCAACCCTTTGTTGTTCTCAAGCTGGGTAGCTTGGGCACCAGCCACGGGATTTGTTTTGAGCTTCAGCTAGGTTGATGGGCTGGAAACAATCTTGGGCTCTGTTTTGAAGCTCCAGCTTCCAAGAAGCTCCGTGGTCCCTCCTGAAGCTGTCCCAGTGCCTCATTGTCCTCCTCACTCAAGACATGAGACACCTTCCAGCTAGAAGAGACAGAGCATGTTGCTTTTCTCCCTGGTAGACACAGCCCTGGAGGGATGGGAAGGGCTGTTGGGAGGCAGCCTCGGCGCTGGGCGAGCGCTCCCAGCAAGGTCACCTGAGGAGAACCTCGCCGGTCGATCTGCTCTCTAATGAGTTTCCATGTGTCCGTCTCTGCCCCGTACTGCCAGTGAGCACCATTAGTCCTGCCCTCTTTTCAACATGCTGATGGATCCCATTGGACAAGGTGGCCACTTGCCAGCGTTCCCAGCAGGCACAGGGAGGGAAGGCAGAGTTGTTCTTCCAAATACGAAGAGGCTGCAGAGGGGGAAGTGTGAGAAAAGGATCCTTCTTGCAATTATCCACTCCCTGAATCTGGAAAGCTCCTTGCACTACCTTGTCTTGGCACTGCTTCCTGGGGCTGTGAGGGGAGGGCACAGCCCAGAGCCCAGGCACCTGCCATCCCTGGGGATGCGACAGCCGGGGGGGCTGCTCCTTGCTGAGCTAGCAAGTGTCTGATGAGCAAGTTCAAGCTAGAAGCTCCTGGATCCTCTGCTTCTCATTACAGTTCCTGCTCATCTGCTGCTCCAGGACATGGAGCCAACATCAGCCCTCCTTTTTCCATCACTCACAGCCTACCCCTACAAGCAACTCTGCTGGGATGCTTCTTGCCCTGGTGGAACTGGAGCCACTTGTGTAACTGCAGGATGCACACATTATACACTATTACATATTTTATAGAATGGTTTGGGCTGGAAGGGACCTTTCAAGCGCATCTAGTTCAGTCCAGCACCCCTGCAGTGAGCAGGGATGTCTCCAACTAGAGCAGGTTGCGCAGAGGCCTGTCCAGCCTCACCTGGAATGGTTCCAGGGATGTGGCATCGACCACCTCTCTGGGAAACCTGTGCCAGCGTCTCCCCATCCTCAGTGTCAAAAATTCTTTCCTTGTATCTAGTCTAAATCTCCCCACTTTTAGTTTAAAACCATCATCCCTTGTCCTGTCACAACAGGCCCTGCTCAAAAGTCTGTCCCCATCTTGCTTGTAGGCCCCCCTTAAGTACTGAAAGGCTACAAGAAGTTCTTCTTCGAGCCTTTTCTTCTCCAGTCTGAACCACCTCAACTCTCTCAGCCAGTTCTCATAGGAGAGGAGAGGTATTCCAGACCCATATACACGCAGGAGGTGCTGGGGGGCAAAAGCTGGGCTCTGCCTGCTCCTCCTGTTTCTGCAAGCTCACACTCGAGATCACCAGCCTGCTGCAGCATGGGCTTGGTGGTGGAAATATTGAGGGACGAGGTCCTTCATCTGAGCATCACCCATGAAGCTTCCAGGTAGCACCTCAGCAGCAGCTTTGCACCAAGGTCCCCCCAGCTCTGGTCCTAACCTACGTCCTCTGTATCACCTCTGCCATCCCAGCCACATGGGCAAGGCAAGAAGCCTTTGTCTCTGCCAGATTTGAGGTGTGTCCTAGTCTGTGAGATGCCAGTCATCTCTCTGAAGCCTCTGCAAGCCTTGTCACCTCTCTGTACCTAAAAAATCCCCCCAGGAACACCAGGCCTTGGCTCCAGAGAGGTAAAACATGAACCTGGCGACTTGCACAGCTCCAAGCAGGCGATAGAAGCGAGTTGGCATGAAACCCCCTCCCAGCACAGCTCTCCAAACCACACAAACACACTGGCTGCCCAGGATACAGCTCTCACTCGGCCACTGGAGATGCCCAGATAAGTCATCTGCTTATCACCACCCTCTTGTTACAGCCAGTAATAAATGAACAGAAGCTGCTTTTCTTTTCCTCCAGCCATCGAGGCAGGCTGGGCAAGCAAGCTGGAGGGGAAACCAGAAGCCTGGCTGTGTTTGTGTGGTTTTGAGTGAGTCATATGAGTCCTGGCCCCCACCATCCGAGCTGCCAAGTCCACTCTGCCCCAGGAATCACAGTGTTGAGGGGAGCAGGCTGGTGCAGGAAAAGCATCTGTGGTATGGTTCAACATGGCAGCTTGGGGTTTTGTTTTCAAAGGGGGATGTAAAATTGAAGTGTCTAACTCCTGGTGGCTTGAAGCAGGTCTGGAGAGGAGAGCTGCCACCCAGAAACACTCTGGCTGGGGGCATAAAGGATGGTCCATGGGGCATGACAGAGTTGGTAGAAGGCTACAACATGGGTGACTCCAGACTTGAGAAGTACCAAGGCCAGGAACAGCAGAAGAGGCAGAGCAAGGTCCTTGGATTGATAGGAAAAGGGAAATTTTAGCCCATCCCAGCCAGAAAACGTGTTCCACTCCACAAAACAACCTCCCATATGGCTGTGGTTTCCTCCTTTGCTGGCATTGTTGATAAAGCTCCAGCCAGAGCCAGGCTCCCTTTCTTGCAGCTTTTTCCAGGGTAATTCAGATTTCATCCTGGGGTGCAACCAGGGCTGGAGGCATTGTGGGTACCCGATGTCAGAAGGGTCCCTTTGACCTGCAATGGGGAAGGGGAGGTATCCTCACATGGGTGCAGCAGTCAAAATATGACCAGCCCCCTGTCCTTGCTTGTTCTTCAAGCTCCCAACAGCAAAAGCATCATGGTGCATATCACCCTGCTCGGCTCATCCTTTCTGGGCACCCAGAAAAGCACTGCTTGAGCTAAGAAGGAATAATCACCGTGTAGGATTTTTCCAGTTCTGCTGGAGACCAGAGCTGAAGCCTCCCAGCCGGTTACTGGTGCAGAGCCAGCGCTGAAAGGGGCACTTTGGGGAGCCCGAGCAGCCCGGGGGATGCTCCTCTGGAGAGAGCAGTTTCCTTCTGCCACCTTGTGGAGCAAAAAATACAGGCAGCAAGCATGGGAAAAGGGGCCTTTTTGTATGACAAAGGGTGATTGCTTTGCAAAAGCAGCTCTCTTCTTACTGCTGCCGAGCCGAGAGCTCTGATTTCTGATCTGTACGTTGACCCTGAGAGAAATCTCCATCCCTAATGTGCATCTTGATGTCTTCTCGTTCACTCTATCCTGGTTGCCAGCTCAGCACTGAGAACAGCTAACTGTTGAATATATTAACCCCCTATTGCCTCAAATGGTACCTCAGGGCTGGAGGTGTTTGCTTCAGCTCTGGATGCTGAAGCCACTCCCCTTATTTTGTTCAGAGAAAGCAAATCTGGGCCATGATCCAAAGGTGGAAGCATCCAAAGCATCACTCAGACAAGCTCAGGGCTGGATGCACAGTGTTCACGTCCCAGACCAGACACCACTAAACTGCTCTGCCCACCTTCTTCCTATCAGCCAGACCCAGGACCTCATTTGTAGAGGGTCTCTCTAGAAACACCCCTTTGCAACCTCAGGTAACCACGATCTCCAGCTACGTGACAGCCTGGAGCAGCTCAGGCCAGCCTGCTGAGCTCAGACACATTCTCCATGCTCCACAGCCCCAGCCTGGGGCCAGGCATGGAGACAAAACACTGGGGTTTTTGTCTATAACTGAAGACACTGCCTATTTCTCTCTTATAAACAAGTTTTTCACAGCTCCCTTGCCAGATACTGTCAAGGAAGAGGTGTCCTCCTCACCCTCCCTAAAGCTTGAATCATGGAAGAGAAACAAACACCCTAAGAGTCTAATTTGTTTTTTACCTTTGGAAAGCTCTCCCAACCTCTGCAGAGGGCTTACAATTGCCTTTTTCTCATCCCTGTTCCTTCTCTTGGGAGAAATGAAAAATCCCAACTGCTATTCCACGACCAGAGAAGTCCAGCCAGGGTTGGCCACTTACAGGGGGGAAAAAAAACCCAAATCTCTCTCTCTGATATTTCCCATCCTAGTTGAATACAGGCCAAATTTTGGAGAGTTTCAGGTCATTTATGTAAAAAACTCCTGCTGTTACATACCAAAGAAGTTTGACCCTTGTTTGCTGTACACCTAGGCCCCACTGCAGCACCCTCCTTTAAATACCCCATACCCTGCCCCAGCTAAAAACTCTATGGCCAACTTTGTTGTGATGCTTGTGGGCCAACAGAAGTACTAAGTTTGGGGGAAAAAAAGCTGTGTTTTCCCTTTCTTTTTGTGTCATTTACCTCTCTGGCCTTGTCCTTTGGACTGAGAACCCCTGGGGACTGAGGTAATTCCCCACCGTGTTTGTACAGCATCTTAGACAACCTTGAATCAAAACACTCCTGGGCTCCACCACAGCACAACTGGAGGAAATCACTGGCTCTGGCACACTCCTCAATAAAGGGCATCATCTCTATAGCCATATAGTGGGAGATGTCCCTGCACATGGCAGGGGGGTGAGAACTAGATGATCTTTAAGGTCCCTTCCAACCCTGACAATTCTATGATTCTATGATATAGGTCAGCTTAAAATCATATAATGCACACCAAGCACCTAAAACATCACAAGAGTCGGCAATCCTTGGGAGATGCTGGATGCAGAGGTGGTCCTTGGACACCCTCTGAGCTTGTTCACTTTCACGGGGGATTTATCCAGTTGCCAGATGATGCTGCAGGCAGGGAGAGCGTTTCCCCCTCCCTCCCCCAGTATCCAATTAGTCCATCATATTGCCTGAAATGGTCCTCCCACTGCTAAGGCATCAGCCAGATCAACCCTTCCAGGGAAATGAAGCGTTGGTGTCCTGCAGACATCCCAGTTGCCTGCTCGGAGCCACGAGTTTCAGCGGGGGATTAGCTCACATACAATGGCTTTTCATTCAGCCCACGAGTGCCTAATTTGATCCAGGGCCTTGCAGAGCACAGAGCTGGCCAAGCTAGATGGCCAGATGTTTTCTGAGGAGGCTCAAGTTCCTCCGTGGCACAGGGAGAGGGATGTCAGGGGCAGCCTTGCTCAAGGATATACATCAAGGGGGAAATGAGTGAGAACATGCTGCTGTCAGCACGAGCGATGTACACGCTGTACTCTACATCTCTGCACGTTCTTGCTCCACCAAAGCCTCCCTGCTGCAGAGCAGGGAGGGAGGGCAAATTACTCAACTGGTGCTTCAGATGCTCAGCTCTGCAGCAGCTTGCTCTCTGTCTCTGCACTCCCCCTTGAACTGGGGGCACCAACTAGTGTTTTCATGCCCATTAGGTGCCAGGCTTAGGAGGTGAAGAGGTTACGGGATGCTCTGCAAGGCTGTTGTGGCACCATCATTCACCACGGCCATCCAGCAGGGTCCACTCCTTGGTCTGGGCATCATATAATGCCCTGCCAGGGATCACTTTCTGGTGTGCACTCAAACTGGGGGGGAAATGGCAATTTGGAAAAGCCTTGGACCCCGACACTGCAGCCTTTTCCATCAGGCTTGAGCTGCTGAAGTGTGTGCCCTGCACTGGAGGTGTCTTCAGCAGGAGACAGGTTTCTGAGCTACAATTTAATAAATATATTTGCCTCTGGGAGGGTGCTGCATGGCCAGCTGTCACTAGATCAATCCTTACATTGTTAGCACCAAAAATGCTGCTGTCACCAGAGAAGGTGCCCTCATTGAAGCAGAAGGTTAAGGGCAGCCCAGTGGAGGTCATGCTGAGACCAGCATGAGGAGCTGGAGCAGGTGGGGTATATGGGTAGATTTAACCCCCTGCCTTGATAACCCATCAGCAGACTGCTTTTCTCACCTTCTCCCAGAGACAGCTGCAAGTTGCTTTCATCTTCTCTATGTTTGTGCTCAATGTGAGTTTGGGTCATGCATTAAGGCTTAAGCCTCAGCCTGTCAGCAGCATTTCATTCACAGTGGATAAATGCTGCCCTTAAAGGCAAAAAAGGACCAAAATCACTTAATATATAGCACAATTATTTTCTGGCTGGTGATAGCTTCACCTCAAATCAGGTTATTTCTGAGTTTCCATCCCAGGTAGGGTAATGCATCTCTGGAGCCTTGCATTTGAGGGCAATGAACTCATTTAGCTTTTACCATCATATCTGACTCTGTTAGGAGTGATTTGGGGACAGCTGGCAACCTACCGGATTTCAGTTTCATGGAATCATAGAATGGTTTGGGTTGAAAGGCATCCTTCAAGTTCATCTAGNTGTGCTGAAGACTCCAGAGCTGGACCCAGCACTGCAGGGGGTCTCCCCAGAGCAGAGGGGTAGAATCATCTCCCCTTGACCTGCTAACCACACTGCTTTTCCTGGGAGAACTGGCTGAAACAACTCACCAAACACCTGCCCTCATTGCCATTACCTCTACTTCTTCCTTGCAGATGAAGCAAAAGCTGGAGAGGTCCACCTCCCTGCCATGTCTGCCACCACCTCCCTCCAAAGCTGCTCCCACACTGATGGCAGGAGGCAAGAGAAAACCCATCCTGCGTGCAAGATGCTGCTGGCACGAGACCTCACAAACCAAAACCACATGTCAACAGCAGCCAGGCTGGACGTGAGTCTTTGTAATTCAAGAACAAGAAGTTCAATGGGTTGAGGAATCAGAACTGCCAGTGCTAGAGAACAACAAAACATCTCAAAAGCATTAGATTGCTGGAAGGCAGGGAGGAAACCCAACGTAGATTAACTGAAATTTGGGAAAGGAAACCAATGAAAGAAGTGGTGGTGTTTGTGGATGACACTCAATGACCATTTAACATCTTTTCTGTTTGGAGGACCAGAGACCCTTGAGTGTGAGACAAAGCAGGAAAAACCCCAGAGTAAATCAAGAAGATCCAAGCTTTGGGACCTACCCCCAGAGGGGAAGAGGAGCTCATTGGTATGCAGCCTGCAGTCTCACAAGATCTGATGCACATTGGTGCATCCCATTGGGCTTTGAGCTGGAGCATCAGTTACCTTAGACACAAGACCTTGCCCTGGCATGTGTCTGCCCAGCTGGGCATCAGTCTGTGCAAACTGCTGGGCTGCAGTTCTTTGCATCTTTACAAAGCCCAGAAATGGGTAGAAATAGCAGCTTTTTGTGCCCAGGGAAGCCTCTGCTGATCCAGCCTTTACCAGAAGGTTAGATGGAGAATAGGTGGTTAAGATGGAGACTGTTTGCTAGCCCCACCTCATTTATCACACTGGAAAGCAGAGTTTTGACTCCTCCATCTTTTTACTGAAACAGATCATTCATTACCTGGTGGAAGGCAGACAGACCCCAGCATATTCACCTTTAATCCAGCTCCAAATCAGTCTCACTTTGAAAATCCACACTAAAACCTTCAGAAATCCTGAGATGGGACAGGATGATGGAGGTGATTGAACTAGACTGTTCACTCATAAAAGGATAAAACATGCCCTGTGAAAGCTGGTCAGGCTTGATATGCTCAAAAGCTCCAGTGTGGCCAGCAGCACTAGGGCAGGGATTGTCCCCCTGGACTGGGCACTGGGGAGGCCACAACTTGAATGCTGGGTTCAGTTTTGGGCCCCTCACTCCAAGAAGGACATTGAGGGGCTGGAGCGTGTCCAGAGAGGGACAAAGCAGCTGGTGAAGGGCCTGGAGAACAAGTCTGGTGAGGAGTGGCCAAGGCACCTCATTCTGGAGAAAAGGAGGCTCAGGGGAGACCTTCTCACCCTCAACAACTCCCTGAAAAGAGGCTGGAGTCAGGTGGTGGTCTGTCTCTTCTCTCAAGGAACAAGCAATAGGATAAGAGGAAATGGCCTCAAGTTGTACCAGGGGAGGTTTAGGTTGGACATGAGGAAAAATTTTTTCCCCCGAAAGGGTTGTCAAGGCCTGGTCCAGTCTGCCCAGGGCAGTGGTGGAGTCCCCATCCCTGGAGGGATTGAAAAGCTGTGTAGATGTGGTGCTGAGGGACATGGTTTAGTGGTGGCCTGGCAGTGCTGGGTTAACAGTTGGGCTTGATGATCTTCAAGGTCTCTTTCAACCAAAATGATTCTATGATTCTCGGTCCCATCCAGGTCAGTCTGGTTCCAGATCACTGGCAGTTGACAGGTGACTTGCTTTTAGGTAGCACAAGGATTTTTTGGGGGGACAAGCCTGCTGTTGTTCTGCCTTGGGGAAATGATGTGATTTTCACGTGTCCCTGCTGCAGAATGAATGAATGAGCCATTTGAGAGAGGACACATTTGGAAGGCTGGCAAGCCTGCTGGCTCTGGGTTTTATAAGGAGTACTGAAGGCTTTTTTTCCACTCATTCCTGCCATGAGCGGTCAGAAAGGGTGGTAAACAGCAACGGTAACCATGCAAAGCCATCCCCACCTCTTCCTGATCCAGGACAGGTTGATCTTTCTCATCCAGGGACAAGCCCAGCCCAGCACAGCTCCAGCACCACGGGAGCTTCAGGTACTGGTGGGAGGAGGCAGTTGCCCAAAGTGATGCCTGAACATGCAGGGGGGGAAAGGTCCTGAGGTTGCCCGGGAACTGGGAGAAGTTTCCATAACCTCTTGAGTTTCTGTGGCCAGTGTTTCCTCCCCAAAACTGAGCTATAGGACAAAAAGACTCAACTTCTCCTTTGGCTCTGTAAAACCAGGCTGGGTTCCTCAGAAAAAAAACCCAAAAGCAAAACCAAGAAACCAAAACACAACGAACAACAAGTCCACTTGCCAAACTTACTAACTTCAGCAAAACAGCATTCATTTTCCCAAGGAAATAATTTGATAAAGCTTTTTTTTTTAACCCATTGTACCCAGATTTTAAGTGAGAGCTTATACCTGGTCATTTGTGTGGCTTTATCAGATTAATTTTGGCTTTTTCCACCCACGTCAGACCTTAGTTTGGTATTGAATTAATTCCACTCATGGGTTTGCATCAGATTGTGTGTGAATAACCTGGCAGTGCTGATGTTTGCTTAAATAAAACTTATCTGATTAAAGATCTGCATCTCTGATGCAGCTCATGCGAAATACATTGCTCTGAAAAATCACTTAGACCAGCCAGAAGCACACCCAGGTGAGTTTCTAGATGGATTTGGGCAAACACCTTGGCTTTTCAGCTTCCAAAGAAGCTCCAGACATTTACAGGGCAAAATTCAGCATCTTCCTCATCAGCTCTACCCAAAGCAGGGAACAGCACAGTGGAAACAAGGCAGTTTTACCTCTGTGTTAGAAACTCAGTATCTCCAGATGCCTCAGACACAAACATCTCAAGCACAAGTTGTTCCATATGCTTGGTGCAAATCACAGACAAGCCCCTGAGGAATAAATACATACCAACCACATACATGCTATTTCCTGGGGTGGTTTTTTTTTTAAGACTAACTCCAAACGAAACAGCTACAATGTGGAGATGCTGTTTATATCAGTTTCTCATCAAGCCACAGGATGTTTATAAGGGAGAGAGCAAGATCACGAAGCCTGAGCCCCTGTGCCCACCTAAGCAGGACTCCCTGGCACAAAGAGCCCCATGCCACCTATCTGGGGACAGCAAGGACCCCTCCATGGAGGACAAGAGGAGAAACAAGTGCATCTCACCCTGGAGTACCTGTACCAACATCAATGCCAGCATGCAACACAAGGTTCCTTAGTAATCAATGCTACTTTTTGTTATCTGCAGGAAATATGGTGTCACCCTCCATGGGGCAGCAGATCCATGATGCCCTGAGGAGCAGCAGCCACCTCCACGCACCCTGGCACTCCTCAGGCTTTGCTGCCAGCACCATGCCAGCTCCTGCCATCATTTATACCTTCAGGAAAGAAAATACATGTCCTGTTAAGGCCCAAAACACCAGAGAGGGACTATCAGGTGTGGGATGAAGCCAAAGGAATTAAGCCTAGGAAGGAAACCAAGAAGCTGTATGATATAAGAGAGGGAGAGATGTGAGTGTGGATTCAATCCTACTCAAATCCATGTGGTCACCTTGAGCAAAATATGGGGGTTTTCTCCCCTTAACTCACAGCTCTTTTCAATTCAGGGGAGTGGCCCAATTTTCGCAGCTCAATTAAGCCTGTTCCACTTGGCCACTGCTCCAAAGATTAAAAAGCAGCAGTATTTCTGACAGATCACCTGGCAGAAGAGCATGGTGAGAGCCAATTAAGGACCTGGTGCCCCAGGGGAGAAGCAGCAGCCCTGGCCAGGTAGGGGTGTGGGTCACAATCCCCTTTCAGACTCCAGCATTTCTGCTCCCCTGGCTTTGCTCTCACTCCACCCGCAAACAACAGCTACTTAGGGGAAACACCATTTATCATGGAAAAACCCACATGGGCAAGATAAAAATATATTTTTTAACCCATTAATAGGGCAGGATTAAAAAATACATTTTTATTCCTTGAATAGAGAACCCCAACAAGAATATACCCCCTGGGGACTGGTACATCAAAACAGAACTTTACATTTCCAGTGCTGTCCCCTTCCTCTTCCCATAACCCGCTAGTTTTTCTCTTCAGCATTTGTGCACAATGACCACAGGTTTCCAATGAACTGGCTACAGCAAACCCTCAGGTCTTTTCCTTCCCATATCTCCCTAACATAACACTCATTCATGGCTATGAATAATTCCCTATAATTCCTCTTCAGCTCATCTACCATTACATCATCCCGCCTGCGTGGGCATCGAGGATTTCTGGCTTCTCCCCCGACTCCAGCTCTTTTCAAGCCACCTCACTTCTCTCCCTGGTAATTGCTAACAGTTGTTTCCTATTTTGTGACGGCGTTTTCATCAAAACATTGAAATTCAGCTCATTTCAAACTGTTTCATGCAGCACAAGACTTTGAAAGACTTTTTGGATCCCCTTGTGCAAGGCATCACCTGGAAGTATCTAACACAAGAAACCAGGGACAACCCAAAGCAACGGCTGGCAAGGTCTGCATTGGCAAGACACATCCCCTTGGTTAACTTGATTCTGAAAAAGCTCATGTAGCATCTTTCCTAGAAGCTGAGCATCATGGTTCACATTAGTTTACTGACCTGCAAGCTGAGTGTTGTGTTAGAGGGGGAAACACTCACATTATTTACATATTTGAGAGTAGTTTGTTCCTTGTTGCAGAAGCTGAAAAGCCCTTCCAGCAGAAGGGCTTTCTGCAGGATGCTGTTGGCCAGGGCTCCAAGCTGCTGCATTTGAATTATGATCTCTCCTATAGGCCATGGATTAAGAGTATATATACACTCGGATAATACACACAGCCCTGGTGTAGATTTGCTTTTATTGCTTCTCCAGGGGTTAGCCCGTTCCCATGATTTATTAGCAGTATTAGCCTCAGAAATGTTCCAAAAACCAGGCACCCTTTTAAGAAATCATTGATTTATCAAAAGCTAAATGTCTACTAGCATACATAGATTTTTAAGAGCTTTGATTCGGGGGAAAAAAAAACCCCTAAACTGTAGAAACCAAGATCAAAAGACTGCAACCTGTGCTCAACTTCAGAAGACAGCAGTCATGTTGATCTCTGTTTTTTGCCCTTCAGACAAACCAGGGCAGCAAGCCCCACTATCCCACAGATAAGGGTATGAGATAGAGCAGACAAATTACCTATAATCATACAGCCAGTGGCAGAAAGATCCCAAGACTAGGATTTCCCCAGCACTACCCCAAGGAGCCCTGAAAACACACTAATATCCACCCCACCGACCTGTGCTGGGGCACAAACCTCCCTCCCTGATGCCCATTAGAAGATGTGCCCTTGACTGCAGTTAAGCCTGGGTTGCTGGGAAGCTTGGAGCATCCCAAAGGCTTTCCCAAGCCTCCTCCTAGTGCAGCCTGCCTTGAACTTGCCATAACAATTTCATCCTCAAGGATGGGAGGGAGATTTTGCAGCAGTGTTTTAATTTCTTTGCCAGAGATGGGATGAGAAGGGCAGAGCCAGAGGGCCTTAATTCCCTAATTAAGGCTCTCGCCTTTATTCCTACCCTGACCTGCCCAGCTCACTTTCTCCCCACCCTCTCTGCTTGCTCTAGAGATGCTCCCACCCTTTCTTTCTAGGGATGCTTCTGGCTGCTTCAAAGTGAGGGTGGTATGGAACATGGCACAAACATCAAGAGATCTTTGCACGGAGACAGACAGACAAAGAGAAAGCGTAGGAGAAAGGCAAAACCAAGAAAAGCTTCAAAAATATTTCCTGGACCACTTCCTAAGCAGGGTGCTGATGGCAGGGGAAGAACTTGGATGAAAGCAACGGCAAATCCTTTGGAACTAATGAAAACCATCTACTGCGAGCAAAATTAAAATGCAATCTGCAACCCTGCCCTTGTTCCAGCAGAGCAGCTCTGCCTTGCTTTGGGCTTGGATCAGCACCAGTGTGG
>VYZX01029376.1:75017-89412 GCA_013401335.1 Brachypteracias leptosomus | reverse complement strand
AGACCATGGTCGGTAGCAGTCGGAATAGCAGGTTCTGTTTCATTATCATTATCCTCAGCAAATTGTCAGAGTTAGATCCAGGGCCAGCAAAGATTTTCTGACCTTGTGAAGACAAGGTTGCAGCATTTGCATGGAAAATATACATGCAACAACTCTAATTCCTGATCTCTGCATTTTACCGTAGATAGCACTTATTTGAAATACTAGTCCAAGTTATAAGTCAATTTTTCAACATTAATAAAACTCAGTTCAACATACTATGTATACTTAGTCAAGTTTCCAACTCTCAACTTCAAAAAAATGTGGTATGTACTGGAGAGCCGGTAAAGTAAGTGACCTACAGATTCAGGAACAAGTAATATCATATAGATGCAGTGTACTATTAATTTTTGAGATTGCCTTAAAGAGCATGAGTGATGCACTACAAGACTGAGGCTCAGCAGAATGGCTTCTGAACCTTACTGAAGCCTACTAGATGCTGCTGAGAAAAGGGCTCTGAGTCCTCTCTGAAAAGACAATTCCTTTCCAAACATGAAGAGCCTTGCAGAACTTCTCCTGGGAAGAAGATTTTTTTGCCATACTGCCAAACAATTAGACTTTAAAACATTTACCACTTTGTTCCGGGGATGAAATGGTTGCATTTAAAAGGAAAACTAGAAAGAGACTCAGCCTCAAACTGTTGAGTTGCTGCACAGCTGGACACTCCAGTGTCAGCCCCAGATGTAACCAGGGTCAAAGCCAAGTCAGGGAAAGATGGACTCCTAAATGCTCCAGGAGGTGTCTGTTCTCTTCTAAGCGACATAAACCTTTCCAATTCCAGGGGTTTTTTGGGTTAATTAAATTAGGGCTTTTTTTTTCAATAAAAAGTTTCTTTATTGAATCCACTGAGAGCACCTTCTAAGGCTCTGGAGGAAAGTTTCCTATTGGATCTTTCAAATGACAGAGCAGGCAGAAAGTCATGAAAACCACACAGGGAATCATCATAGCATTTAGATACGTATTACACAAGAAAATTATTTCCGAGGTACTCCACTACAGTAAAAATTGACACACAGGGCTTGAGTTAAAGCATTCTCGTCGTACTGTGAGCAGTCTCTTTAACCTGCAAAGGTCAGGGATGGTCTCAGCTCATTAGCTCATACACTGCAACATGAACCTTGAAGAAAAAGCTTCGCTCTTTTCCCACTGGAAAATCTTTCATGCATAGATAACTAGCTACTTTTATAGAAATTGTGAAAAAGAATCATATCTGAGATGCCATAATTTACCTTAAGGTCGATGAAGCCTAGACCATCAGTGTAACAAATTTTTAAGGTAGCAACAAAGAACAAACCTGGCAGTACCGGAGAGATTGATTTTATTCAGCCTACAAAACCCCTGTAGTTCCCAAGAAAGCCAGATGGGTAAAGTGACTAATTTTATTACAATTTCCAATAGAAGAACAGAATTCACACCTAATCTGGGGGAAAATATAAAATGACACGGTTTCATTATTACTTAGAGGATTTTGCAGCTGTTAGAAACCTCTCCATTATAGCATAAATGCAACAGAAAACATTTTTTAGGAAAGTTTACCACCAAAGGTGTGTATTATGGCCAAGAGAGTTCATAGCATCTATAACAATTAGTCCTCAAGGGAAAATGAGCCCCATTTTCATGTGATATTCATATTATCTCTACGTCATGAAAAAGTATCCAAAGAACAATTTTATCATTAACTAATGTTTTAATGATAATGTTGCAGTTTTACTATACAGAAAATATATCCATGCATTTAAGCATTTAGATTTAAATGTTTCCAGAGTTGAGGTACATTCATTTGGTCTGTTTCATCTTCAGCTAAAACATGTTTGGGAAAGACACAGCAACCTAATACCTGCTCCTCAAAGCAACACCCTGTAATTTCACTAATTTTCTCAGTCCTTGTTGCAGAGATAGGACAGTATAACAGATAGTACATGTACTTTCACCTAAGAGGAACAGACCTTAAGGTTCCAGCTCTTTTTAACTTAGAAATACTCTTCAAATATCAGCATCTTCCCTAAATATATTTCTGAGATAAGTAGATATAAATACCACTGTGCACCTGATGCAGACACTGCATGACTTGTTCCAAGGTCTTAAGAGTTGGAAAAACAGTAGGAAAATTGGAACAACAGCTTTGGCAATTCTCTCATGGAAAAGCAGGTGGTTGTCGCCAACACAAAGAGTAAAATAGGATCCAAGGGATGCTTCATTTTTTGCCAAAATTAGTGACCTGCATGTATGTCACGAAACACCTGGATTGCTTTGAGATTCCATGTTGCTAGAAAGTACAAACAACAAAAAAAGTATTCTTGTAAAACTATATATGTATGCCTGAATGCCTCTACTTTCAAAATGTCACTATACACTGGAATTTATTGTCTATTGCATCATTCGTGGGATAGAAGACCAATGCAATAGATTTGGGGTTTTTTTGGTTGATCTTTTTCTTTTTTAGAAGACAAATAAGCCTTTTGTTTACAGAAGGATCAGAAATTGAGATATCAATTTCAATTACAAGGGATATCTGCGATTACTATCCAAATTGCAGTCTAAGCACATTATTTCCCACGTTTAATTTCTGTCTTCAGAAAAAGAGCTATAATGTACAGCAAATGCAACACAGTCACCTCACTGGCTCATGAATGCACCACGACTGGAAGGTTAAAGTTTGATGACACCTTGCAGAGGCTTTAACACATGATAAAAAATAATAAAAATCCAAGTCTAAGACAAGGCTGTCCTATTTTGAGTGAGTGCTTTAGACTATAAAGGTTCATTTCACCCCCCTTGAAAGTTTATACTGCAACTGAGCTTTCTCAGCATCATATATCTGACTGGAGACGTTCACTGGGCAACTTGTTTCATTCAAAAATGGCACAAAGAAGAAGCTGGTAACTTCTCCTGCAGACCTAACCTAGCACAATGCATCTGCCACCCTCCTACGCTCACTCCCCACTTTGTTCTAAGATTTCTGCACATGAGCTACCAGTGCTCCTCTCCTCCTGCTTTCCAACAGGACAAAGTGAAGTTCCATAACAGCAAAGTGTGTTAATTCAAACAAAACACAGGACAGTAGTTCTTTTTAGACAGTAAAGGCCTGTCTGCATATTTTAGCTGTTGCGTAATTCTTACCTTTAGCTCATAAACTTCAAGGACAATTCAAGGTCAAGAGCAGGTGCTCAGCACATGAAACTCAGAAATGCTGCTATAAGAAGCATAATTAACAAATCACGTATTTTGTTCTTACTTGGTTTTGCGTGTTGGGTTTTTTTCCTACTATCTGTTAGTTTTTAATATGCCTTCATAAGACATTAATTTATATAGTACTTTCAAGATAAAATTATAACACATATACTTGGAACGCAAACTAACATATTTCTATACTCCAAATTTGACTATTTCCCCTCTAACATCCACATCAAATGGTATAAATTTGTTGCAGAGCAGAACTTGGACACTAAAAGAAGGCAGAAATTATTCAGAGCTGGTACCGAACGTTTGGAGGAACTTATGCAAGAGAGACAACTCCAGTTACACAGATTATTACTAATAGTTCTCTCATATTGAAAGCCATGGTAAAGTTTAAATTTAATGAAATACAATTGAATTCATATTGTTCCGGCTCACTTCTACATGTTAACTGTATCATAGCACTAGCAGTAGCTGCTAGGGTAACTGCTCCTCTTTTACATCAGGGGTATTTTACTTCACATAGGACAGAATGTCCTTCATATATTCAGAAAAACTTACAACAATAATTAGAAGAATACTAAAAAGTGCAAGGAGTTCTGAGACTAATTACTTAAATCTTTGCTGACCTGAACCTTCACACAATGGTACTTCAGAGTGGTGCCTGGTTCTCCACTCCCTCCTGCTTGCATGCTCTCAATACTCAAGATACAGTAAATAATGTCATTGATTTCCTTCAATTACATTACAAAGGATTAATTTGCACCCAGGGAACAAAAGGCTGTGATGGTAGCTTTTGCATCACTCAACAACAGAATCCAGCATTTACAACATGACTCAGGAGCACATGAGAGGAAGGAGAAAGTCAGTTACTTAGCATTCTTTAATTCTTTGTGGATAATGAGAGCATATAATGATTTACAGCTAAATAGCACATATATTTTTCTCAGGAGAAAAGCCTTTCATAACCTGCTCATTTCTGCAGTACTCAGAGATCCAAGTCCACTTGTAAGTGTGGTGTTTGGCAGAAAGCAGTTTGATAGCCTTTCCATTAAGATCAGTCCTACATGCTGCTGTGTTTTCAAAACACGGGTTAAAATGCTAAACCACTAAAGTTTAAAAAAAGTAAGCTTTAATGATGGTGCACAAAAATAGTTATTTTTTTTATGATGGGATCATTTATTGTTAATTAAGCATTCTTTTCTTGATTTGATTACATAAAGAGTTGGTTTGCAACACAACAGCAATAGAAGGTCAGTACAGCTACAGGAGAAACCCAATATGCTGTGACCAATCCAATAACCACCAGGGTATTTGGTTCATAGAAATAAAGCATTTCTTAAAATATTTTGGTGATTTGCTAAGGTATTGGAAGACATTTTGCCAAGTGCATAGCATGACATTCCCAGAAGGGTATGTATTTTATAGTGAAGTTGTCAGCAAATTTGCTCGTGGGATAAAAGGTTGGTGCTTATGAAGCCAAGGGGGTATGAACAGGTTGTGGGGATTGGGGTGTTAAGACAAGAAGAGAAAGGGTGGAGAGAAGGATGAAACAGCTTTCTCACTCTGTTTCTACTTACAGAGAGAGGAAAAAAGGTGAAAAGTAGGATTTTTCCTCATCTGCTGGACTAAACAGAAAATACAAACGCAAATTGTAATATCTTTCAAAAAGAAGTAAGGCATCAAGAAAATTTTTTTATGCTGTATTTCGAAAGTAAAACAGACGTGATCTATGGTAGGGAGGGGGCATGTCCTCATCCCCCTGAGCACTGCCGAAGCAGCGCACACACACGCCCACCCTCCCTCCAAGCATCGCGCCAGCAGCGGGGCACACCCACGGCCCCGCCACCACCCACCGCCCGTCCCCGCTGAGCGCTCCCCTCCCTGAAGCTTCGTGGTCAACAGCTAGGAATTGTGAAATACATTTCTGAGCAGTACAGACAACGGTACAAATAAATACGGTGTCAAAAGGAAAAAAGAGTAATTTACACTAGGAACCAGTTTCAACTCCCTGTGAAAGTTCTCGCTGCCGTGGTAGGGAAGACTTCGGGCTCCCTCTAGGGGGTTCTACCTGATGCTTTACAAAACCTAACTTTTTTAGCATAACCTATAAATGCATTTCTCTCTCTTACATCCTGGTAAGGGAGAAGAACTATATGATTCTGATATAACTAGGCATGCCAATACTACATTTTACAGTGTTGGGGAAGAGATGCTTTTTTTGCCCATGTGGAAAGGGTAACAGGTATAATAAGCCTTTTTTTTCTTTACTCCAAGAGCAAAAATTCCATGTGCATTTTTTCTTGAATCGCCACAATCTCCTAATTGTTTGTGAGAAAATATTTCAAATCAAGGAAATTATGTCCACATCTTTATAGTTAATAATCTCACAGCCAAACTCTTATGTGAACCATCACTAATTATTCTTTCTTCATATACAGTCATGTGTCATATTTATGCACTTCATCACTTCCAGGTTCTGTTCTTACCATCATTCTGGATAGTGTTAAAACTTTTGTTTTGTTTTGTTTTGTTTTAAATTCCAGCCTGTATTTGTGTTTGGAACCTATCAAAAAATATTAAGCAATGAAATTAACAACTTTGTTGCAAATCCTACTCTAACGAGTGTTACCAAGTTACTTCTTATCTGGAGCTTGTGCACTGCTTGCGTGTAGGAAATAACCTCATCACTTAAAATTAAGCCAAACAGTAACATAAGAAAAAATAGCAAGAAAGAGAAGCAGTAAGATTGCTGTTCATAATCTATTACAGAACTCTTCTGCAAAGCAGTAAGCAAAGCAAGGTAACAAGACCTAAAAATCAGTGTGCCTCTTCCCATTGCCATTACTGGGCAGATTGTCCATTTAGTCCATTTAAGAGTTGGACTCAGTCATCTTAAAGGTCTCTTCCAACCAAAGTGATTCTATGATCATTAAAATAAAATATGACATTGCATTATTAGGGCTATTTAAACAATTAAAGTCAGACCTTGGAAATGTCAGCTCTGGCTCAGTTCCCTGAAGACCAAGCCTGGCCCGTTTGTATGAGTCCCTTGCAGAGCTGATCACTTCAGTTCTGGGTGCTCAGCACGCTTTGCATCAGCAGATGGGTGGGAGGCTAGGAAGCACTTCCAGCAAAAGTTTAATACAAAACTAAGCAAAACCAGGGTCAAACCCAACCAACCTAACCTAAGAATAAAAGCAGCGGCAGGTATCGGTACTTTTGCCCAACTGGGTTGCCCAAATGTCTGTAACTTGCTTAATTTTCATCTAATCAGAAGTCTGGGAGCCTGTCCAGGGAAAGGCAGCCTCACCTCTCAAAGCCCTGCAGACGCGAGCCAAACAGCGGCACGGCAACAACAAAGGCATTGCCGGGCTGCCCGCTGCTCCCGGGGGGATTAGCGGGGGGTCAGGCTCCCATGGCCGCACCTGCAAAGCTCCACACTATAACATTAGCTAATATCCTGCATAAATCATATTCCTTCTGTTTTAAAAGCAAATAAATAGCTGTGCAAGTGTCCTTTGACCTCTATTGCTGGGAAACCCATGCAGTTTATCTTTATGGCAATAGAGCACGTTCAGCTAACCACTGCTGGCGGGGCATCTCTCCACTGCTTTAAGTAGAAACGAAAATCAAAGGGGCTATACCCATAAAGATTTTATTTTTTTTTTAATCCTTAAGAAGTGGAAGGGAGCTTAGGAAGTGTGAAATAAGGAAATTTTAAAAAATACAGTACATCATACATATGGACTATACAGCAAGAATTACAGTGAGAAACCCATCATAAGACATTTATTGTATAATATCAAAAAAGTCCAAACTACAAGCCCAATTCAGGAAATACATGAGCTTTTAATCTTATTTCATAATACGAAGACAGAGAGGAATGCATTTTTGCCTGCCACAGCTTCCATAGTCTACTTAACATTTTATTTAAATCCAGGCTCAGATCCCAATTACAAGTTTAGTCAAAAATGCTATAAAAAGAGTTATTCATTCTTTACTAGAAACTTGTAAATACCAAATACATAGACATGTTTGCATGTTATTCATATTTTTAATATATGTAAGAATATTAACCAGATAGAACTGTTACTAGAACTATTATTTTTCACCAGACCTTAAAAATGGCAATAGTTTCTTAAAAGCTTCTCTTCTTAGAGGATATTGTTATGAAGTTAAGAAATCCTTAATCTTAATGGAGGAAGTATAGAACAAACACATCATAATGAAATAATCTGTTTTCTTTTAACTCTACTTTTACAACTCCTGTAAGTCAGTATTTTGTGAGCCATGCATCTAGAAAAATAGTTCATTGGGTTGGGAAGGGTTGGGGGACAGGGCTGGAGGGGTGTTGGGATTTTTTTGCTTTTCCAAGAAACCACACAAAAGTTGGGTGTATGCACACAAAATCACCATTTTGTTACTTTTCTGTTATTTGTACTGCAGTGTACTGAAGGGACATGGTGTAGTGTCTTAGCTGATTGTAGAGTCCTTTTATGAGATCTAAGAGATTTTAAACAACCTCAGATACTGAGAGATTCTGACCATCTAGCCAGGGAGGAAGAGAGAAAAAAAACCCAAACATTAATTTTAAGAATCAATTCTATTGATGTGTAACAAACATACAGTATGTTTTTATTAAAGTGCATTTCTTATATAGCCAGAATATCTATGGCAATATAATATAAATAGTAGAAAATATTGAGTGCCTTATATTAAGTAGCAGAATAAAATTATTTAATAATTAGAAGTAAAACTAAAATGCCTCTTTAGATCTTCAATTCTAGCATCTTTTCAAACTGACAAAATTATTAAGAAATAAATATCACTTGTTATTTCTACATAATGATGCTGCAAAAATTAGTGATTGAATGTGCTATATAATTACATAAACAAAAGTATACAAACTGCACAAAGTACCACCAAGGTGAGTGTAACATCGCTAAAATTAATTTCAAAAACCAATGCCTTTGAATGTCTGTACTGACCAATGAGAATTCAGCTTTCTTATGAAAATACAGCTGTGAAACAAGACTGGAATAAAATATATCCAGATTTCTTTTGTGCATGGTATTTAGTTCCACTTTGATGTTGAGTAATCCATGCTGTATTCTAGGACTATCAAAGCTCTTCTGCACAATCCCTTGTTTAGAGGAGCAGCAAACAGTGTACAGCTTATAGGGAGGGACCAGATCCTCTCTGCAAGCAGAACAAAGGAGGGGAGCACAAACCCGAGCATGCTGCAGAATCCTGAGAGATTTCGTATGAAGAGGTGAAATGACTCATCTGAGATCCTACTGGATCTGCAGCATCCTTGGGAACACAAATGCAACTTTCGGATTTAAACACAAAGCTGTGTTTTTTCTATTTTATTAGATACATAAACAGTATATGTAAAATATGACCTTTAGTTACACCACTAAAAGCTACTTTGCTCAGTCAAAATCAACTTAATGTCAAAGGCTTTTTTCTATTTTTCTTCTTTCCCTCTAAATAATTTCCTTTAAATGAGACTGAAAGCAATGACTTGAGACAAAAATCTGGTTTAGCAAAATGAAAAGCACAAGGATATCTGATAATCTGAAAGTCTCAAGCTAGCTTCAGGCATGAGTGTGTTTTAATCAGAATTTGGCAACTGAAATGTATTTGCAGCAGTCTATATGAATCAGCTCAGATGGTGGTTTTATAGATAAAAATGAAAAGCACAAGAGACATGCAAAAGGTTTTCTAAGGCAAAAGTAGCAGGATTGAGTACTGTATTTTACCCAATTCTCCTAATTGAAGATAAATCTGACAGAACTCCCTCATCCCAGTTTCACAGAAAGATTTAAAAGGAAAAGGAAAAACAAAAACAAAACCCCAATAAACAACCATCACCACTATTTCTGGCAGGAGTTTCTTGCTTAGAACTTAGTTTGCCATTCTCATATAAGCTAAATTTAGGTAACTAATGAACCAACCTAGAAGATGAGCAGAAAATCTGAGGTGATTTCTTGTCCCATAATTATAAATCAATTTTAATTCAGTATGGTTTAGAGATATAGTTTATATGAGCTCACTTGGTTCAAGACTATGCTTTTGATGGATATGGCCTTCTGTTTGTTCAGCTGTAGAAAAGAGGAATGCAATCCAGGTTGATGGTGAAAAAGAGTAAACAGAACTCCATAAACTGAAGATTCCAGAACTTATGACATTGATTTTGGATATAGACATTTTTTTAAAAATTAAAAAGTTAAAAAATAAAGAAATTTAAAAATTAAGAAGCATTACAACTCCTGAACTCAGATGCAAAGCTAATAAATAATTATCAATACAAAATGAGAACAGAAGGAAGTAAAAAAAAACCAACAAACAAAACCAGTCCAAAAACCCCACCTAAAACTTACTTGAAACACTACAGATTGTGTACTGCATTTTTTAATCTTCAGAATTTAATGAGCTCAAAAACAATATATCCTTCCCTCTCTGTCACACACATTGTCCATGCATTCACACAGATACATATTTGGCAAACATTATACGCTTAAACTATAATAAACAGTAACTCCAATGTATTTCACATTTTTTTCAAAATAGCAGAGAAACTCATTTGGACTGCTTTGAGAGAACTGTGTCTGCTTCCTGGCCTAAAAGACAGAAGTACTTAAATGAAGCCTCATGTGTTTCAGTAAGCTCTCTCCATCACTGATCCACTCGGAGCAGGTCAGACCTGCTGCTTCCTCCCCGGTTCCAAAAGGCTCTGCAGCGCTACCAGGGACCCGAAGCTGGAGGAGAGACGGGGGAGCTGCACTCTGGGCTTTGCCCTCCCCACGCCTGCACCACTGGTGATGATAACGGAGAGGACAGACTGGAACTTTTATCTGCAAATACTCTCCCGAGCGAAGCTGCCAGCAGAGGGATCCGTAGGGCAGCAGCAGCCTCGCAGCTATGCTATCAACAGGCATTTCTGTTCAGGGGGTAGTTTGGGGACGGCTACGGAGAGTTTTGTACTGAGCTCCCTTCCCAAGGGCTTCCCACAGACACTCTGCAGATCTCCAAGTGCACTGCCCAGTACAGAGATCTCCTTGTGCTGTATTTTCTGAAGAGGGTGGGTTTTTTTCATTCCTTTCCCTTGTTGCTGCCATTCCCACTTAACCAGGCAGCGAGGTGGCTGAGGAGGGCTGGCGAGTGGGTTGCTGTCCCCTGTCAGTTTTGGCAGCAGGATGAAGCACCTGTGCCCCCCCAGGCTGGCGTGTACAAGATGAGAGGTCACCTGCTCTGAATTGCCTCCATGCAAACTGCTTTTGAAAAGATCCAGCCCAGAACACACTCCTCTTTTGAAACCATGACATCTTCACAGGGTGAAAAAGCCCAGCTTTTAGTTTCAGGCATATATCACTTCTTAGAAGTTCTGGTTCAACCATAAACAGCACCCTGCACTGGAATTTACCCAGACACTGGAATTTACCCCCAAGTAGCCAGGCACATAGTGCTTCTATAGAGTCTCCAAATAGTAGGGCACCTGGCAGTAAGTTCAAAGTAATTTTGCAATTTGGGGACACATTAGAGAAAATTCTGCCATTTTGTGCAAAAGAGGGATAAATGACAGAGGGCAGCATTGATGTACAGGCTGCTTTGTGATTTTAATCTGTTGTAACTGACTTGTAATTTGCTCTTACCATTTTTAAAGCCACAAGCATTACTGGGGTTTAATATTAAATACTCCTTAGTACAACCCTTGAATAACATATATCTTAACTTCTTTTTAAAGCTACACTGACAGTTTGGAAATTAATTTGTAGGTTTTTTTCTGTAACATCTATCTCGCTGCCTTAAATCACCATAACGATCCCGTGACTAATACCTTTCAGAAATTTCCCAGAGTAATGCTCCTGTGAGTTCTAGCAACTAACCACTTCTGACCAGATCCTTGTTCAATGTAAATTGGATAGAGCAACTTTAGACAAGATATGAGCCATGTGTCTTTGACATAAAACTAAAGAAAGTTCCAGACATCTGCCTCCACAGGATTTTGTTCAAAAAACACTCCTACATACCAGTTATAAATATACAGAAGGTTATATATATTTATTCTAGACACATATATTTGATAAAGATGACCTTCTCTGCGGAATGAATTGCAAAAGTTTGTTGGTGGGAATGTAAACTGTGAAAATGAAAAAGGGTGCAGACAGCATTTGGTTAGATCAGGGCTTCTGTTCAAAGAAAGGACTACAGCAATGCAAATAAACTGGAAGGATTTGGCTTTTTTTTTTTTAATTTAACAAAATACAGAATTGTGCGGTCTGTATGTAAATCACTGTGATTTAATTATCTGTGGCTGTACCTATACCATGATCATCAACAGCCCACATACATATGGTATAGAAATACTGGACAGCCTTGAGTTCCTCAAACACACAGGTCTGTACTGTCTGAGCCTTCTCAGTACAGAAGGAAAAGCAACGTGTTCATGCGTGGGGTAGGTTTCTGCCGGGAGATGGCAGCAGGAGCCAGAATGTCAGCAGTGGCTCCTTCCTTTATTTTGTGTATACGTTCTTGGGGTCTTAAAGTCAACATTAACAAAAATATAAGAAGCCTGGGTGGGTGGGGGGTGTGAAGCTGTAATTTTCAAGGTCACAGTATTTACAGTTACACTGAAGTAATACATTTGTGGTTTCTGATAACACTATGAATGACAATTAAAATTAATGGAAGAGATGATACACTTAAGTTCCTATGGCAATCTGTGACTACTAGACAGTGAGCATGGCTGCTGTGTTACCACTTGCCTTCATGACATTTAATGTGCAAACAAGGACTTTTTTAACTTTTAGTTTAAAGAGCAGTACAGTCTCTCTTATCCCTCCTTCTCTTCTTTAATGACAGGTCCCTCTGAAGTCTATCCTACAGCTCTTCAGACTGGCTAAGCAGTGCTGGGACTCCTTGGGGAGCTGTGTTACCCGGAGTAAGCACTGCAAACCATTCCCCTGGCAGTGCCATCACCATGACCACAGCTGCTGCCACTTCACTTGGGCCTGCTGGCGGGGAGGTGCCAGACGGGGCTGGTCTGAATTGAAAATACACTACCTGAAGAGAGTTTTCACCAGTAAAATATTTCCATAAGTGCTACTTACGCCATTTTCTCAGACTTGTTGCTGAATCTAACCCATTTTCTTTTGGAGGAAAACCAAGTATAATTATTAAATCTAAATAAAATGTAAATATGCAGTTCATATTCAATGACATTTTAAAAAATGAAGGGAGGAAAAAAAAAAAAATTGCATGTGAACATATTAGAATGAATCCCAAAAGAGTAATGACAGCATCAAAAAGCAGGTAGAGAGTAAGCAAGTGAAAACTTAGAAGAAGTTGTGGCATGGATGGAGTTTGTATTAGAAGAAATTTTGGAGATACTAGGGGCAAAATGCCCATATTGTGGTATTTATCATAGATTTATTGAAACAAATTAAAAGTGAAGATGAAAAACAGGATGGCACTTGACCATTGGGATAACGGAGAAGTCTTTAAAGGGGGGTAGTATTTTGTTTTGCTTTGTTTTATTAAATATACAAAAACCTTGAGTAATACTTATATGCATATTGAAAAATGCCTAAACATAGGAGAAAAGAGAAAGCAAGCTAAGCTGAGGGAGGCAGTGTAGGTTGGGCTATAAAGAGGGAGAATCAGGAGATGTTTGGGCTGCAGGGGAGACGCTGGAAATCAGTTAAGAAAAGATCTTTCAAAGCACCTGAAAAGATATGCGGAAAGGTAAATATAAGAGGGCTGAAAAGACAAGACTGGATCTCATCTGTCTTTTAGGATATTAGGATCTTGGCAGAGAATTAAAACAACGGAAATAAAAACAGGGAATAAACAGTCAGTTGCAAGGCCTGGCACGTTCTCCAGCAAATATTTTCCAGAATTAACAGGATACATCAAACACTCTGTGCTCACCATATCTTTGCTTTTCTTCTGGAAATAGTGCCTACCACTGTGGCAGTGCCCTCATCACTGACCCCAACAGGCAGAGCCCTGCAGGCAAAACCTAACACAGGTTCTCTGAGGAAGGTCCTAAATGTGCAACGTGATAATCATAGAGCATAAGTCCTGACAGTAACTCTCTGTCCTAAATGCCAAAGACAGGAAACTACTGAATAAACAAAGAAATACCTTGGTATTGACAGCAATAGATTTCAGTGAGCTGATCTTAAAAAAGCTGGGGAACTAATTTTATTTTCAACATATTAATGCAGCAAACATTTTTCAAATGTAAATATGCTGAAACATATAGTCTTACAAAGACCAAGCATTTTCTTCATTTGTTACTACCATATTATGACTTTATTTTGAAAAAGGATTTAAAAGTTACAAAAGAGTCTTCACTAAACTTCAGGACTTCTTTCTTGACAATAGGATATGAAAAGCTAATTAAAAAGAGAAAAGTATTTGTGAATTTTCTCAGGAGGGGGAAAATAAGACAGCTGTTTAGTTTAACATATAAGAAAAAGAAACTGTATCTTTGATTACAGGGCACTGTGGTCTTAATGCTAAGCAGGGGAGATCCTAGTTAGTAAACTTCATCTTATTCATTCTTAAGAAGCTTAAGAAATGCCATCAACAAAATATTTGACTTAGTCTATCAGAATATCTGAAGTAACACATACAACTCATGCTGTAAGAAGGACATCCAAAAGCTGTTTCCAAACATTTAAAATCAAAGCATCCTACTGGGATGGATATTTCATAGAATCATTTAGGATGAAAAAGACCACTAAAATCATCAAGTCCAACTGTAGTGGTTTTAGTGGTCCCAGTCCACCAGTAAACCATGTCACTGAGTGCCACATCTACACATCTTTTAAATACCTCTAGAGATGGGGACTCCACTTCCCTGGGCAGCCTGTTTCAATGCTTTACAAGCCTTTCTGTGAAGATATTTTTCCTAATATTCAATTATCCTGCCTTGGTGCAACTTAAGATTGTTTCCTCTTGTCCTATCACTTGTTACTTGGGAGAACAGACTGGCACTCACCTCTCTACAACCTCCTTTCAGGTAGTTGTAGAGAACGATAAGGTCTCCCCTCAGCCTCCTTTTCTTCAGGCTAAACAGCCCCAGTTCCCTCAGCCGCTCCTCATAAGACCTGTGCTCTAGATCTTTCACCAGCTTTGTTGCCCTTCTTTGTACATGTTCCAG
>VYZX01029376.1:22912-68100 GCA_013401335.1 Brachypteracias leptosomus | reverse complement strand
GAAGAAAAGAAAGTAAGCAAGCATTCATGGATAAACTGTGTAACATTGATATTACAGCAAAGTATTCCTAGCTTACGTGGACTACAAAACATCCTCAAAATAAATGCTTATGTGCCAACCCACAGACTTACCTATTGGTATTTCTTCTGCAGTTGTGTTTTGGCCAAGGTGGTGAGTGAAAAGCTCACACTGATTTCAGTGATGTATTTTCTGGAAAGCTAATAAAACACGGGAAAGCCTCAGGCCAGAAAGATTAAAATCAAGTCCCCAGGGGAAAATTCTGAAGTATTTAATGGCACAAAGGAACTACCAGTTTCTCAGTGTCAGACTTATGTGCAGGTCACAGCAGAGTAAGCTAGATAGCAGATTTACAGATTTCTGAATATACTGCTTAGCCACTGGTATTTTAATGATTAGGACAGAAAATTTCCCAAGTCTTTTTAAAAATGCAGGACTGAGGTCTTTGCACAGACACATGAATGCCTTTTTCTAGTCGTGTAAAAATTGTACATATAAAACATATTCCTGATAACAAACTTAAACTGACAAAGTCTAAAAGGTTTGAATATTAAAATAAATTTCAGGGAGTCATAATACAGACTACTTTGCAAGAGTGAACTCAATCAGTTTTAACAACTCATGTGGAAAATATTTAAAACTAAAAACTAAAATAAAAGCAAGTCAAAACCTCCCTAAGTATGGCAGCACGTCTGGGCACATATGTTCTAATAAACAAACAAACAAAGAACCTTGTACGCGTCTACTTCTACTCCTGCTAGTGAAAAATGGTTTTGTCACTTTCAGCAACCAAGGCTTGATGTAGCTGCACAAAATGTGGCTGTGTCCACTCTGCTTGATAGATCTTTCCCACCAGCCAGATAAAATGACAAAATCAAGCAACTGCGACTCTCCAGTGTTAGCTTTTATCTAAGAGTAGAAGTAACGGTCCAATCAAATGTAAATTAGTTAGGTGCAAAGTCTACACTGACATTTAGGTCCAGTTTCCCAGTATGGCCTCAGGAAGAGAGTTTAGTTCTGGGAGGACTTTTGGAAGCTATCTGGTACAGTCTTACTTGAATTTTTAAATGCATCAAGACAGAGCATATACTCTGAGTGTCAATAATACTATATAACATATGTTATAGTTTAATTTTCTCTCCTCTTATTTCAAATGCTCAGGGTATGAGCATTAGTATAATTAGCTGTTCATTATGAAATTCACTACTATTTTTACTGATACTCTTATTATTAGAATTCTTTAAAATCTTTCCTTTTACCAATTAATTTGCTTTTCTCTGTAAAGTGTGCCAGAATTATTTTTGTCTTAATGCTCTAAATTAAACATAATATCTTATCATTTTAAAAATAATGTTTACTGTATTTTTCACCTAATCTTTAATCTGCATTTTTAAAAGAATTTCAAATGAAAAATTCAAGGTAAGTAAAATTATTCTACTATTAATGAAATCACAAATTACAGAAACTGTCTTTTTGTTTTTTCTTCGTGTGAGTGAAATCATGCTTTGAACAATAACGAGAAAAGTAGTATGGGTTTCTAGTCTAAAGCTGTAACAGCCTGAAGATTATTAAATTTGCTAATTTATTTTAATCTGGATTAAATTTACAGCACTTAGAGGCATGGTTTTCAGAAAAAAGTTAAATCTGAGAAAGTTGAATGTAGAAGTTGACAGTTGTCATGTGTTTTGGGGTTTTTTTAATGTTTTCTGATGTTACTGAAGGACTGTAAGGTATGGCAAATCATTTCTGTGTAACAGAGAAATGAATATAGAAACTTGATGTACCTTCACCACACATACAGTGAAGTATACATACACAGTACTGTAGATTTCTGTTAAACTGTACACTTTGATAAACCACTGAAACTACTGCTGAAAGAAATTAAATATAATCCAGTCCAAAACTAAATGCCTTACTGAACAACAGAAACACAATAGAAAAAAGCACACTAAGATGATTTCCTAGTCTTTATTTTCTAAACTGAGTTTGGTTTTCTATTCTAATATGTTACTCTCTCCATTAACAGATTTCACTATTGTCTATCTCCCTTTCAAAACTTATAATCCACTCCTTTTTTCTATTACCATTTAGACTCATATGACTACAACATATTTCTACAGCACCCATTACAGGCAGATACACATTCAGTCGTATTTATTCTTCCTAGAACATGCACATTTTTTGACAGCACTTAATGAATTGTGACTTCAAAATCCAGAAAATAAATAAGAAAAATTCCAGTCTGCTTTCTGCTACAAAAGCATTCAATCAAATCTGGAACCAAAATGTGATTTTTAATTTTTTTTTTTTAAAAAAACCCATTTAGTTAATATAGTACAATCTGTCACATTACAAGCCTCAAGGCATTTCATAATTTTCAACAAAAGGTGACAAAACTCTATCTCATTAGATAGGACATAGAAAACAGATTTTTCACCTATTATTTTGTGTCTTAACATAGTAGCTGAATCTCAAAGAACAAAGCAAGTTCAAGAACACAGCAGCTTTAGAACTGAGAGTCAAAGGACTCTTGAATTCGGGGTTTGTACAAAGTCGCCCTTCAGGGCAAAAGGAATTTACTCGAACACAATATTCCAATCTGTCTTTTGCTACATGAGCTGACTGCTTACAGAATAGTGCTAAAATCCACGTGCTACATAAAAAGCTCTAATAATAGAAGCAGTGTACCAAACACATACAGAAACTAATACAATTTCTATAGCGATTCCTGGGTGAAGAGCAGCAAAGGCAGGTTTTTTTGTATCTGGTCTATGATTGTCCACAACAACAATAGAGCAATATTACCTCTAACATGTATAATAGATGTTGTTTCAACATCTTTTTGTTTCAACATTCCTTGCAGAACCAGAACACCACCAAAGAAAAGCTGAAATTTTATAATAGCCTCTTCATTAATACTATTTTGCAAATATTTGGGACATGAAGGTTGATAGCAAAACAGCTGGGACTTGGAAGGGTAAAAATTCCTATCATGTTTGTAACTCCAAATACTTTACAAGCTGATATGCAGAGGACTTTCTTCATGTAATATCAAAATGGTTCTTCCTCTGAAAAAGTAGTGCTGGACACACCAGTGTAAAGATGAAAATGTCTCTGTGTCTGTAAAATCATTGTAAGTAGCTGATTGTCTGAAACATACATGACACTTCCAGAAAAAAAATGTTGAGTAGCACTGTAGTTAGACATGCAGACATATTTGAATATTGTACAGTGTATCCACTGTTAACATCCAAAATAATACACTTTTCTGTCTTTATCCTGCAAGTTCAAGTGCAAATTGTTTTGTTACAACTTTACCATATTATCATCATCTCTAGAGACTACCAATTTGAAATGGAAGACCAGAAGAGTACAGATTTGTCTTTGAATGTCATCTAATATTTACTGAATTATTCACTTGCTGGAGGATATTCACGTGGGCTAATGTACCTCATACATGAACATCTATGCTACTACTCCCAGTTAATCTAGGCCACGGAAAAGTGAGTGCTGTAGCTCCAAGACTTTCACACCATGTCATTATACAGTTACAAGCACAGTAGCCTAGCTCTTGCTTGAAGGTAGTAATAGATAGGGATACAAAGCGTTGGGGTTTCTGTTTGGCTTTGTGATTTCTCAGAGCTGTCCAAAGCAAGCATCCCACACAAAGCAGGATTCTTCCTTCCTATGTCCTCTGCTAAAGGAGAATGCCAGCACTGTCCAGCTCTGCTGCTCCTAGCACAGTTCTAGTCTGTGTCCTAAAAATTCTTCCCTCTCAAGGGGACATAGTGTGGAGTGATAACAGAAAACTTTTGGTTCCTTCTATTTTTTGCAACACAAATGAGAACTATACATACATGACGAGAAGTATGAATTGTTTTTACTTCAGCAGTTGACCCTATATCTAGCATGAATGGGAAAGCAGTTGATATAACAACTATTTTTATGGTATATATCTGCAAGAAAGATCAAATACTTCTATCAAAGAGCAGTAGCACATTTACACCACTTTCAGATTCTTTATTCTACACCATAGCAAACCTTAGCAAACAGAAGCATTCACAACATGGCAATTCCAGCCATCCCTTACAGACCTGTGTAGCCCGGAGGTGCTTACAAAGCTCAGTGTTTGGAAACTGTTCATTTCTATGATCACCTGACACCACCTTGACACTGAAACATTTATGTGCAACTGAAAATACAGCTAACATCTACCACCTGCATACTTGTTTAATTATATTAAGCTAGAACTAGGCAAAAAAAGTAACTGGAGAGTTACTACTGTGCTAGCTTTAAGATGCTTACTATGTTGCTTTTTTTTTTTTTAACCTTCTTGCTACTATGAAAGCATCTCTTTGTTTAATGAAAATTGATCACTTTGGTAATTAAGACCAAGTAGGTGCCTCTCAAAGACATTGCACAAAGCCAAAAGTTAAAAGCTGTTTTCAAATAAAAACTTTAAGAGAAATTTTAGTCTCTGAGAAGGTGTAAAGACACACACATGCTAATCTTACCAGCTGGAAATGTTAAATTCTTCTTTAGAAACTAGACCAATACCCCTTGGAAATGTTTACATATATACCTTATTTTTTGATGAATCCTACATAAAAGGAGATTCAAAACTGTAAGAATGCATTCAGCTTTTCTTTATGCTAACAAACTTCCAATTAAAAAAAAAATTATTATTTTTTTTTAAATAAAGTCTTAGGTTAAGGGGTTTTTCAGGCAGATTCCTTTTCTTGTGTTCATAGTTTTAAAATCACAGAAGTTTAACAAACTTAAATTACTCAATTTCCACAAATGTGTGTATCTAAACCACTGATCCTCAAAACACTTTCATTCATCACTTAAAACATGTCTTCCCCAGCCACATGCACAATATGGGACCATTTCCAATCAGGACTTACTCTAGGAGTAGCAGAATATGTTGGTCCTACAAGCACACATTTGCATGCTTCAGATAACAGACTCGGCTGTGCAAATCTAACAGATGCAGGGAGAGGATGCTCACACTTCTCAACAAGGTTTATACATCTCCAGAGCAGAACAACTGCTCTCTGTGCCAGCATCTGCAGCATGGCCTTGTCGCTGGGCGGTCACCATATGGCAGTATCCGTCATTGACAAAGAAATTCTCACTGCAAATTTGTACCTTCCCTTGGATCCATGCAACTAAAGTCAGGTGAAATTTCTCAAGTTTCCTATTATGACAAAAAACTGATAGCTCCATATTGGGGAGGAGAGGGGAATGTAAGCAATGAATACAAATTACTGCATCAGATAATCACAGATAATCTAATGAAGAATTAGATAATCTAATGCATGCATCAGAAAAAGCTGGACAATAAACTACGGGGAATAAAACAGTTCAAAAATAAGTATTTTGAGCCCATTTCATCAGAATTTCTCTCTTACTCTATTATTATTATTATTGGCATTTGTTCAGCATGTCCTCACAACTAAATGCCATTTTCTGCATAATATTTTTAGGAAACATGAAATAACATTCACAAGTTAGAACACACAGATAAGGGCATTCACTATGTTGTTACTTCAGCAGCAGTGGTCATGTTTGTAATGACATGAGTAAAGATCAGCTGGAGTAGGAAAAAGGGAGTCTCAAGAGTTGTAAAGCAATACACTTTCTCCTTCCTCTGCTTTTCCCACACCAGTCTTTTGCCTTAATAATAAAACATCAAAAAAAAGATCAGGGCTGGAGGCAGGCTGGGGGGACTAGGGGATGGGGTGCTGCCTTTTGAGCACACCCTGATCCGAACCAGAGCAGCACACTGGTGAGACTCCAGTGCTTTCAACATAGAGCAGTGAACAGTTAGACCAGAGACTCTCCTTCTCCATATCCAAGAAGGGTATCAGGGCAGCACACTTCAGAGCAGAAGGACAGGCAGCTGAAGAGAACTGCTGTCAGATAAAATAAAGGAGATTTAAGAGGGCAGGACAAAGATCCAACACCCTTCATCAAGCTGAACCATGTTTTGGTACTTGAGAACTTTACTGAGGTCAAAACACTGTACCAGAGCAAGGCACTACCTAGTCCGAACGAATAAAAACCAAACGAACAGGAAAAAAGTCTGATTTTCTCATTCTTTAGATTATCCAGGAAAGCAAATTATAGTAGGTCATGTCATCTTCTTGTCTATAGTTAAAGGTACCAGCAGCTTACCATATAAAAAGCAGTTAGGCCATCTATTCTAGTCAGAAGTGTATGGATGATTTGCTTCTCTTCTTAATCTGATTCTGTACATGCTGTCTAAGGTTTCACTGTGCTGAGATGAAATTTAAGCAGCAATAACATTATAAGTTTTCATATTTATACCCAGGGCTTGGCAACAGGAACACACTTTACCAGAAAATTCATTCTAATGACAAAGTATGAATACAGTTTACACGCACAAGCCTGGGGATTCAGGCTACTTACTCATGTCACAGCGAGGCAACAGGAAGCTCAGAAGACTTCAGGTGTGCACCTACCCTGAGAGGAGCTCTGTTCTGCAGCAGCTGCTGTCCATGACTGGCCTTCCCCAGCGCTGCCCCATGTCCCAGGACTCCAAGTCAGCCCCTCATGGCTGTCGGTCTCTGTTGCAGCAACACTGCAGCAGGGATGGTCTCCAGTTCCCCACAGCCCTGCGCAACCAAAGGCTCCACTTATGGGACCATGTCCCAGCCCAGCTCCAGCCTCGATGGCCACGGCAGGCCCAAGGTGAGACAGAACCAAAGAAGGTGAAGGCTTCAGCAGGCAATCACTGGAGGAGACTGAGCTCTACCTGCTGGTGAGTTTTGCAGGTTCTCCTGATAACACAAGAGCTGCTGCAGCCACAGTATTCACAGAGCTTCACCTCTCTGAAGGGATATTCACATAATCCTGACATGGGCCTGTCCCCAGAGCCTTGTCTGGCCGTTCTGGGGCTGTCCCTGCCCCTCACTGGGCCTAATCCTGAGTCCCCACACACAGCCTGATGCTCAGCCAGGACAAGGCCCAACCCTATCTTCTTCCCCAGTTTTCAAACCCGTTCTTTTTCTGGACTGTTCCAATCAGGCCCCTTTTCGCAAGATTTAGCTAATCCTTCTCTTCACCCAGTCGATGGATCTAACACAACATTTGTGAATATTGCATCAAGTATTGGTTGCTGCTATGTAGCATGGTCACAGACCAGCAACAGATGAAAGAGTGCCCAGAAAGCTTCTGGCCACCCTGATAAAAGCTAACAGCTGCCCAGTACAGGCTGAACTTCAAAAGAAACTGCATTACAAAGGCACAAACACTGTCTTCATTTCCAGAAAGTCACAGAACACCACTTTATTTTAGAAGGAACCAGAGTCTGCCCGTTATGAAGTTGGACACAGAATGGCTAAAAACATCATCTAAACCAGAGCAGTACTGAATGACCCTACTACTGACACCCACTCATGGCTCCAAACCAAAATACTGTAAAAAAACTTCAGAATAATTGTTGCTGGAGGACAGCATTGCAGACTGAGGGAGCGGTGGCAGACCTAGTTTAGGTTTGGTTGGTTCCTTGTAACTTTTACAGTAGGCCTCAACCTTTTGTTAAATTGCGAAAATACCTAATTCTGTCTAAAGATGCAGAACGTGATCAAACAGAGAGAAAAAGGGAAAAAAATGTTTTAAGAGAAAAGCAATCTGCTTAATGTCAATGACTTTTTTTTTTAATTTGTTGGTGTAAGACAGTCTTTTAGTTCAAGAAAGAAGAATACAGCATACGAACCAGATGTTACAAAAAGATCTTCATTACTAAAGATTGCTGAGCAGATTGGTGTTTGAGGAAGTGGTAATGTGAGAACCTGAATGCCTCAGGAGCCTTTTACAGTAACATCTCACTTAGCTTTGCACTCCTAACCCAGGGATAGAATGCCCTCTGGAAGGCTGGTTATCCCACTTCAGTTCCAATGTTGTTCATCAGAGCCACTGAAAAGCCTCCTAGTAACCATAATCCACATTGGAAATACACTGATTCTAATTCCAAATCCAATTAAAAAATAAATTAAGAAATACTTACTCTTGAAAAAGATGACACTGCATTTCACTGTTTTCTGCAGCAATACTGCTTAGGAGAGATTTCGTTTCTTCACAAGCTCCCAGGTGAAACTGGCCATTTTAAAAGGCTTATTTTAATGCCTTGCGAAGAAAGCTATGAAGCGATACTGAGGCAACAACGTCTCTCTCAGAAAAGAGAGGTATTTATTTAGTAAAGTCTTATATCGTCTACCTTTCAAAAGCAGGAAGCCTGCTCTGGTGACAATGGCAGTTCCACAAACAGACATAGACTTCTTACCTTTTTTGACTTTGTTTTTGCTATGTGGTTTAATACAGCTACCACCTGAGAAAAGATATCTAATGCTGACAGCCACCAGCAAAATGCCACAAACACAGTGGGCTTTGTTTCAAGCAACGCTAAAGCAAGTTTATGCACCCTCCAGCATGTTTTTCCCTAAACTTGCCATAGAGATTATATTGTAGACATTTCTAAGTACCAAAAAAATCAGAAGCTCTGTTTTGGATGCCAATCCACTGCACCAAGAACTTCCTTTCTCACGTTAGATGACTGCCCCTTGAGTCCACTATGCTAAACCATTTCCTTTGGTGTTTGCTGAGGAAATTTTACTCTTAAGGACCAACTCCAGCCTCCTGCCTGCCCTTTCTCCAGTATTTTCTCTAAAAACATCCATGTCAAATATGTTTCAGGCTTTGAAGAGTACAAATACAAACTACAAGTTTTAAGGCAAGTATTTCTGGTTTCATTCATAGTTAATGGTAGGACCACCATTTTCCTCAGGCATAGATGCACCTGGGGAAAGAACTCTGAAAGACCAAGGCAGAGCTTTTTGCCTGTTCAGTCGAGTTGACCTGGTTTTCCTGTAGCCAGGGAAGAGCAGCCTGGTTAAAAGGTTACCACTGAAGTAGCAGTGGTACTACTCACCGTCTAGGGCTAGGAAGCAGCAAGGCCTTACTTTCTTCAAGGACCACTTACATTATAAATTCCTTGTAGATATTATCTTGAACCGGATGATCAGTTGGCACAATTCTGTTACAAGCCAACAGAAACCTGGTAACAAATTATCATCATTGTTTACTGTTCAGTACTTTTTTTCATTTTTACATGTAGATGCAGAGAAGGCTACATGATACATCTCATCTTCCCACACATTCATACTAAGGAATCATATTCCTCATGGACATGGCTTGTGGCACAGTTTTGGGCACTGACAAAACCTGAGGGAAAGTTATAGGACAGCAAGCTTCTATTTACATATATTTAGCATAGATAATTGTCTTCTGAAGGATGAAAACAGACACAGCTACATGAAAGATAAAAGCAGTAATATTTAATACACATATCCCTGGTTTTGGATGTAAATTAATCTTCAAGAACAATTTGTTTTCATAACCAGTATTTGAAAAGCATAGAGAAAATTATGTACAACACTAGAACCAATACAATCTTTTGAAGCTACTGAATCTTCTAAAGAAAAGTGGAAATGTCTATTAAAATCCAGTTTGATTTGATTCAGACAAACTTAAAATTACAGCATTTCACTGCTTTGCAGAATGGAGAACTTAGGCACTGCTTGATGTTTTGAAGAAAAATTGCAGAAAGCACAAGAAAATGTGCTCGCACTAAAGAAATATTGTTACTATTTTATATGTGCGTAGGCACATGTGTATGCATATACACAAACACAAAGAGAAATTAGTCTTATTTCCATGACAGCCTTCTATCTTCCAGTGACGAGATGTATCTTATACATGTTACATATATATATATATATATACACGTTTGAAATACAACTGTTTAAAAGATCTGTGTTTCTTCATATTCAAAATCCTATCTTGATAAGAAAGGCCCAAATATTGAAAGCTTTTGATTCTGCATGGTCCTTCAGTAAACAACCTTTCCACAGGATAAATTTATGTCTATTATAATTCTGATTAAACTAACAGATGATATTTAAGATCAATTTGATTCTGTTCCTTCTGTAGGTAAACTGTACATCTTTTGAAGCACTGAATATGTTTTTCATCAGTGAAATAACTCGACTGCACACAACAAAACATGTCACAAACACGGCAAATCAGAATACATTGCCTAATGCTGTTTGTGCAGGCTACTCTCTACAGTTTCTCAAAAGTCTTTGTAAGAGTCCCTAGATACGATTATTACTCTGAAAACCAACCAACTAAAACAGTCTGCAAAACATGCTTTAGACAGCTTCACCAAACTTTCAGGATTAAATTCAGCATAGCTTTCAATAGCCGTATATTAGAATAATAGGATTCTTTAATACAAAAATTAAAAATATGTGATCTCTAATGAATATGTGCATGACAACAGGGCTTCTAGGATTTCACTATCTAGCTCAAGTAATGTAAAAGAGAACACAAAGACATAAATCAACAAGTATAGTGGATTTTATAAATCCTGAAGTTGTCTAAGGTGGGGTTTTTTATTATTTTTTCATTCTCTCTTTTTAAATTATCCTGAATAAATGAAATATGTCTACAACACAATGAGCACACTGAGTCCTAGTTTCAGTTCATTCCAGTATTAGAGAAGCCTGAATGTGGTATGTTCAAAGTCTTCCTAATTTTTTTATTACCTTAAAGTACTTTTCTGAGTTTGAAATATTTTCTCCCATCTGTCAAAATGTTGCCAGCAGAATAAAGCTGGTAATAATTTGTCAAAATATGTAATTGCAAAAACGACCTTAAAATCAAGCCCAACTCCTTGAGCTATTTAGAATAAGGTGTCAAAGAGACAAAATGCTTTCAGAAGAGTTTGAAGGATTTTGCTATATTCATGATAAAAGCATTAAAGCAAAAGACTAATGCAAGTAGTGAAATATATAGACAGTGAAAACTGAGTTCCCATTTTTTGCCTAAAGCTACAGTTTACCATGCATAACTTAGATAATGAAAATTACAATAGGTACTCTAGGGAAACCATATATACTATTACTCTCTTCATTTACATCTCCTTAGAAAAAAAATACAAACAACAATAATAATAAAAAGAAACAACAACAACAAAAACCACACTCCACAAAACAAACACAAAAACCACACCCCTGACAAAACAAACAAGAAGTCCCAGAAAACAGAACAAATAAAAACATTCATCTATTAAGATTTTCAACAGCTATCCAACAGGAAAAAGTGAAAATAAGAAATACACTGTTTCATGACGCTATTTTCATGCTTTTGATATATGTATTTTACAAATATAAAACTCTTAAAGAACATTAAGGCTACAAAGTTATGCATTCTGACTTTGGAATAGGATTGTCTTTTGACAAGACAATTGACTGCTGTCCTTATACGCAGCATGACAAAAATTGTAATTAAGTGTTCACAAGCTACTTAGAATCCTTATCTCAGGGGTGAATGTTACTGATTTAACAAAAAAGCTTTTACAACTTTTTTTTTCCCCCCTGTTCAGTGATTGAGGTTCCAAACTCAGTTTATGAAACATTATCTATAACCTTCTTTGAAAACAAAATTATTCACTTCTTCAATGAGGTCCCTAAAATGTTAAAGAAAATCACGTTTTGCCTTTTCAACATCCCTCTAGTACAAGAGAATCCCACTATAGATGTTGAGTGGAGTCACCAGCTTCCTTTGCAGGCCAATTTCTTCCAGTCCAGCCTTCTACACATAAGCTCCCCTCACCCCTAGCTCCTCTTTCAACACACTGCTCCCCTGTGCCATTCTCCTTGCCTAGGCAGCACCTCTACTAGTCCAACTCCCAAACCCAACATCCCTAATAATGTGTCTGGTGTTGCTTCTATTTCCTGTGGATGCTCTATAGTGTGTTTAGCCAGTCTTTCAACTAAAATTTACTCAGCCTGGACTACTGCTTCACCAAGTAAAGAGTCTTCTCTGAGCTAAATACTATCCATTACCAAAAAAAAGAAAAACAAAAGCCCTACAACTAGGACATGTCTCATCACCATGATATATTGCCTTATGAGCTCTTGGTTGGATCTGGTCCCCGCCTCAGAGCCCACCCAGCTTGCCTAAGGTGGGCACTATGTAGACCCTGAGGTCCTGCAGGAACTTTTCCACTTCTGCACAACCCTGCAGGGTTGGGAGTTATTCCGTTCAACTTAAAGAAGTCTCAGTAGCCATTCTGAGCTACAGAAACCTCCTCAGTTTGGTTCCTATATTTTAGAATTGTATAAAAGTCCTGTATCAGGCCCTCTTGAAACACTTTTCCATCTGTATGCCTCATCTTAGTTCACTTCAGAACTAAACCAGACCTTGAGAAAGTCCTTGAAGAACTGCTTTTTTGCTGTGTAAAAGACAAAGAAATCCTCAGCCATTCCTTTAAGTTTGGGCTTTGCAAAAGCTTCTACCATGTGTCAAGAGGGGCAGGGCAGGTTAAATGTAAATGTCATTCCCTGAACCTCCAAGCAGAGGGCTTCCAGTTATTTCACACAACATGGGATTTCCCATATAATGTTTTTCTTCTTTTTAAAAGCATAGTGGTTTCTAACTTTCCCTGTATTTTTCTGCTATAGTTACATACTCAGATTCCCTAGCAACCTCCTATGAAAGCACGTGAAGGGTAAAGAAATATCTGACAACAAAAAAGCCTGGACACTCAGGTTTGGCTTTAAGTAACACTAGTAAGAAGAAATTCTCTCTTTAATGGTGCTATGAAAAAAAGTTTCTGATACAATTTAAGCACTACTCTTCTTCAGAAGCACATCTAATAATGTGTGACTCCACATGCACTGTTCCATAAAATCTCTCTACCAGGGGTGTATTTTATTTTATTTTTTAATCTAGGAGGGGTGGGGGAAGGATGTTAAGACAGCCAAAACAAGGCTTAGGTTATTCACGTGAAGCAGGTACTCTGAGAACCCCAGAATGAAAGCAGTACATGCCAACAGTGTCTTTGTTTCCAGTAACTGCAGAAAGACAGAATCTGTAGTACACATTGTAAGGTCCATGAAAGCAGAATTTGACCTTCAAGCTATGGAAGCAATATTTTTGATGAGCCTTATCCCAATATATCACTATAATAAACAGTACAAGAAACGACGTGGGCTTTGCTACTGAACTGTAACTTGTCTAATACAGCAAATTTTGAAAGACATTTAATAAAGCTAATCTGGTTTTGCAACTTCCAACGACTAGTGTTTTTCTGTTAAACCTATTTATTCTTACACATTACTTTTTGAGAATCATATTTGAGGGAGAAAGAGAAACAGGAAATATGATTGACTAAATCAAAAAGCTTAATTTCCCTGAAAGTGGTCAGATTTTTAAGCTCTTGCAAAAGCCGCTTAGAACTATGTATTACTTCTAAATAAAATGATTTTTTTTAAATCAGCTAAGGGGACTAAAACAACATATATGCCAGCATACATGTGTCTTAGCTATATTTTAAAAAAGATCTGCTTACATAGATATTTAATGCTTTTCAAAACACCACATATTGTACTTTTCTCAAAACAGAAGCCATGTATCTGAACAGAGAACTGTCTAATTCAGCCCAAGATGCTGTTGGCCTTCCTTGCTGCAAGGGCACACTGCTGGCTCCTGTTCAGCTTGTCCACCAGAATCCCCAGGTCCTTTTTTGCAAAGCTGCTTTCCAGCCAGCTGCCCTGCATGTAATTATTCTTCCCCAAATTGAATTTCAAGGAAAAGAAATGCAAAGTCCTGCATGAGATTCCTGTTGGTCTATTTCTCTAAGCTGTCAAGGTCCTTAATGAATCTTTTAAGCAGTACTGTCATAAATTATCAAACCCTGCAGCACTCTACTAGTTACTGGCCTCCAGATGGATCTTGGGCTGCAGATCACAACTCTTTGAGCCTGGCAGCTCAGTCTGTTCTCAAGTCCACCTCTCTGTTCACTTATCTATCCATACTTCATCAGGTTGGAGGAAAAGATCCTTAAAAAATCAGACTGCTTTTCTTGACCCACTCTTCTCTTCAGGACAATTATCTATTTTAATCGTGGTGTAGCTTGGTATCAGGGCTGTGCTTCTATGCATACCCAATGCACATAAATCATTCATTCCCTGGGCAGCCCAGGAACTCCCCTGGTAGTTCTCTACAGAGGTGAGATAAAAGGACTTATTTGCAACTCTAGTTGCAAGTATTTAAGTATTTGACTAATTGCTAAAGGAGATTGCCATATGGGAATTTTGGAGGGTTCTAATGATTCCCCTAGGCAGATCCTGCTGTGCCTTGACAAACTGATCTGCTTCAATGCGCTGATTAACATTTTGAAAGGAGTCTCTGGCCATTCCAGAGAGACATTGAGGCAGTGTCTGCAACAGGATTAACCAAATTGTACATAGATCAGACACTTGCAAATAGTAGCTGAAGATACTCTACAGGAATGGATGATGTACATGCTAGAGAGGTCACACAGGGCCACAGGTCAGCTGGGTTATAAGAATTCAGTGGAACTGTGTTTTGGGGAGTCACACAATTCAGCTGAAGACACTGAACCATCCAGACCAGCAACTCATTGTTCAAGAGCTATGATTTTTGCGGGAGTCAGTGCAACATATTTCTACTATAGGACAGTCCAATACTGTATTTGTCTCTTTTCACCACGTGAGTCCATGACTCGAAAAGCCATCATCAGTCACAGACCCTTCATAATTTGTGATTTTTATTTATTTACCAGCATCAATACTTTGTGGGTACCTGAAACGTCAATGAGGAAGAAGAAATGCAGCCTCTTGACACAGGAACTGTCCTTGCTAGCTTATGCTACAGATGCAGTCAGTAAGCCAGACCAAAGAATTAACGTGATCAAAATTTGCATATATAATGAACAAATTGTACCTCTGCTTCTAAAGTAGTGTTTCTCTCTGCATTATGCACTTACAGTATTATGCTATCATGATGATCTGAAAAATGAGTATGACAACATAGGCATACAAAGTACTTTAAGCAGACACTGCAGAGGCACACGCTTACAATCAGATACTTCACATCATTTTGCATTGAAGTGACATAAGCAGATCATTGCCTTTATAAAAAAAAAAAATAAAAAGAACTCTGTAATCATTACACAAGTATGTACATAAAACATAAATGGTTCTGCAAACAATGCCCTTTCTTTTATGAATGCATCTTTTCAGCCTTTTCTTTTCTCTATTCCTAACAATGCTGACACACAAAAAAAGTTGTGTAACAAGTAATTATGTAAACATTCCACATGTATTTTTAACTGACAATGGTGTACATAGACAGATTTCAGTTTTAATAAGTTTTAAGTTATTGAAAAGCCCTCAGTACAAAGTTCAGGCCTCCATTTCTCACAAATAAAATTGAGGAGAGTTATGTAATAATATATTTTTATAATGTTAGTAGAAATAATTTAACATGAATTTAATATTTGTTTTACAAATCTGCATTCAGAATAAATTATAGACAGAAAAAAACTATTTAAAATAGTAAGACTAGATATATTGTGAAATACTGTAGGGAATAAAAAGGGCTGTTCATACACACTGAGCCCAGAGACGCGCAAATCTGATACAGTCAATGTAAAGAAAATCTTTATGCAAATTCTAATTCCTTTACCTGCTTTCACCATAATCTTTATCTTGACAACACCAACAAATAAATAAAACAAACTATACAACCCCAATAAATAAAAAATTTGTGAGTTTGGCAGCATTGAGATGCGTCTTACAATATTTCAACTCTTCTTCAGTTGTGTGAATCACTTTGTGAAATTTCAGAACTGAATGATGAAATGGCATAATCATGCAATTTATGTGCTGCTTTTTTTTATTGAACAAATCACTGCAACACCTGTATGGATCCACATTTAGAAAAATCTCTACCTACAGCATGAAAATAAAAATTTTCTCTGATAAAGCCTGTCACTTAAGACATTATTACTGAAGATCATTTTACAAAAGTCATGATTTTAAAGGAGTCAACTAGTCCTCCAGATGCATTTTGAGGCCAGGACACCAATTCACATATTCCAGTGCTGTTGACTTTACTGGATTAATCTATTAAGGAAAACACATTTTTACTGAATGACAAATTATTTCGCCAAAGTAAGCATCTTGGAAAACCCAGGAAATAGTTGCATAGTTCAGAATATTTTTGTAATACAAATTTGAAGCAAGCAATAATATTTTAAAGGCTTTGGCACTGTGCTCATTTACATCTCCAAATCAGAGGAGATTTTTGGTTGTTCACTCTCAAGCTTATGAACAAATGAAAGATATTTTCAACATCAATTCCCATTAAAGGCAATTAGATTAGGGAAGAAAACGTAAGTAGTTATGCCTGAAGTGGTATTTTTAAGTGTGGTAAAAATGATTAAGACAAAGTGAAATGATAGAATGGCCCTATTTAGGAAAAAGTGTTCCATTCTTTGTCATTACCACGCAGGGAACGGGTCTCTGCTGTGAATGACTGAATTCGTAACACTGTTCTGGGATTCCAGAGCAGATAAAACACTGCGCAGACAAGTATTAGTCAACCACAGATGTCACATATAAAGATATATGAATAACTGTAGATAAGGAATGCAATACTGGATTACATTAATAAATAAAGATGAATGAAGGAGAAAGAGGACAAACAAAAAATAAAAACCCTTCTCTGCACGCTTTTAGTCATTCAGCGTGATTAAGACAGCTCTCATAAGGACTGATAATATGCATCCCAAACATCGCCATCTGACTCCGTTAACAGTAGTGCAAGAAGTAACTACGAGGAAAAACTGCAAAATATATCTACGTATGATTGCTATCAAACATCTTTTAAAATCCTGAAAAAATAACACTCTTAGAAACATCATATATGGAGTATGATCTAGAAACCTTTAAAAAAAAAATATTTCTTCATCACACACAAAAGTACAAATAAATCAGCTTTGAATTTTCTGACTCAATAATAAGAAAAAATCTATTGTAAGCAACACTGGAAAACACTTTTTTTTTTTTAACTGTTACAAATGAGAATTAATGTCTCAGTAAAAGGTATTTCATAGAAACACAGAATTCTTTGGGTTGGAATAGACCTTTAAAGGTCATCTAGTCAAACGTCCCCCTGCAGTGAGCAGCAACATCTTCAGCTAGAGCAGGTTGCTCAGTGGCCTGTCCAGCCTGACCTTGAATGTTTCCAGGGATGGAGCATCTACCACCTCTCTGGGCAACCTGTTACAGTGTTTCGACATCCTCATCGTAGAAAACTTCATCCTTGTATCCAGTCTAAATCTCCCCTCTTCTAGTTTAAAACCATTACCCCCTATCCTGTCACAACAGACCCTGCTAAAAAGACTGTCACCATCTTTCTTAGAGGCCCCCTTTAACTACTGGAAGGCTGCAAGAAGGTCTCCCCAGAGTCTTCCCTTCTCCAGGCTGAACGACACCAACTCTCTCAGCCTTTCTTCATAGGAGAGGTGTTCCAGCCCTCTGACCATTTTTGTGGCTGTCCTCTGGAACCTCTCCAACAGGTCCTTCCTGTGCCAAGGGCTCCAGAGCTGGACACAGTACTCCAGGTAAGGTCTCACCAGAGTGGTGTAGAGGGGCAAAATCGCCTCCCTCACACAGCTGACCTTCTGGGCTGTGAGTGCAAATTGCTGGCTCATGTCCAGCTTTTCATTCCCCAGTATCCCCCAAGTCCTTCTCTGCAGGGCTGCTCTCAATCATATCATCCCCCAGCTTGGGGACAATGATAATTTCTTAATATTAACATATTTATGGAAAAAAATGGTAGGCATTTCACTGAATAGGTAAGAAAATAGATTTAAGCTGATTCTGCAAAGAAAAGAAACAGACCTCAGTCAGCAGGACATAAACCCAAGACACGTTGGTGTCCAAGGGAAACAACAAAGTTACACACCAGTTTAACACAGACAACAAAGCCCAGGGCAGCCCACAATGCATTATTCAGTCATGATTCAGGGAAACTTGGGAACCATTACTCTAAACAGACCAAAGACTGAAGTGATAGTATTGTTCTATGAGGACAGCATTTTATTTTACTTCATTAACTTTGCCTTATTCAATTTTGCCAAGCCTTCAGTCTAGCTTTGATGTTAAACATGTTCATCCTTTACTACACTTATATCACACTGCTATAAGCTAGTCCAGCACTTGAATTCAGAAAGGGGTCGGGCAGAATCCCAAATAATTAAAAATTAGTTTACGATTTTGTAGCTTAATAAGTCTCTAAAGTGACAAAGCTGTGAAGGCACCATCAAGAATTTACTATATAAATCTTCGTGACTCTTCACACGATGTACCCACCAACTGGGATTTATCCATCCTCATCTCAGGCAAATTCTGGTGGTAATAGATAGGTCTCGCCCACCAATGCCAGTCTGTAAGTCCCAGCTGAAGCACTGCAGAAGACTTTTTTTTAATGACATCAGTTATTCGTTTTGTCAGCCCTGAAATTCAAGGCAAGAAATGGCAAGCAAAACTGCAAAGTTTTGCTGCTGAAATTTATCTTTAGGGAAGCACTGTCTTTCCTGCAGCTATTGACTACTTCGAATGAGAAATATTTAGGAATTCCATCAGCAATTCCCAGATGAATGCATATTATCTCATTAACAGATGTTCTGAATCATGGGCAGACATGATTGATTGCTCAGACAAAAAAGGAATGGGAATTGTGGAGTCCTTTCCAAACTACCTTGCTCCAACTGTAGTCTGGATGGAAGGCTACTACTCATTTGTGTTCTGCCTGGCCATGGTTTTTCCCTAACCAGGAGAATCACCCATATCATTTATATTCAAATATCATTTATATGAAGCTCTTCCTGGAGCACAATCACCTTTGCCTTTTCGGGACACAGCTGTTTAGGTCCTGCTAACTATGAAGTGTTTTATAGAACTCAGAAAATGAGTAATAATCAAAAGCTCAATTTTATAACAAAGAACTTGTTAGGCTCTGTTTGTGCCACCTGACTTCAAAGGGAGGGATTCTTTTTAATCAGCCAAGGAAGAAAAGAATTTGGATGCAAACAGAATTAAGCTATTGGTAAAGCACAATAATTGAATGTGGATTCATTAAACAGGGCTGCATCTGAGGACTAAATTAGGCAGAGGAAATAGAAGGAAGAAAGAAATCTGTATCTTAAAATGTGATAGGGTCTATTTGCACTCCAGATGAGATTACTTTTCTCTACAATACATTACCCAAAAGCACTTCCAAAACTGAGGGAGTATATTACATGGTATTAATCAGAACTTTTTGTCTAAGTAGGTCAAATGTTGAAACAAATCTTGAAATCTTATGCACTGCTAAAAAAAAAAAAAATCTCCTGAAAGCAGTACAGCCAAGGTGCTAATCACTGTCTAAAATATAAAACCTTCTGCATAAACATTATATGTAGCACTTTAAAATGTACAGTCACACACCTGAGGCTGTTCTTTCACTGTCATTTTAATTCAGTTTTTAATAACCAACTGAATTTTAATTAGATGAATGACTTTATTAGCATATATAGTTGTTTAACTTCACAAAGATTGACTTGTTTAACATTTAATTTTTTCTGAAATCAGGACATCCCCAGTTCCAAATGGTCAGGCATATTTAGGCTTTAGGAATACGTTCTTTGTTTAGAAAAAAATGAGTAAGGCAAGACAGGGTTTTTTTCTGGTTTTATTTACAATAGGCATATTAAAACTTCGAATAGCTTTGAATGATAATGAGGCATCATGGGGAAAGGCAGTGAAGGTACTAACAAAACTGAAAGAGAAATAGCTTTATTGCCAAACTTCTGAAGAGACAATTCTGACTTTAGGTTCCAGGCAAACACCAATTACACGCTGTCCTGTATGTACTGTCCTGTACTGCACAAAACCACAAATTCACTAACTAAAAATCTCTTTAGGAGAGTATCTTTTCTAGCCATTATTCTAAACCCTAATTGAAGATTACCTATTGTTGTCTTCATGTTTTCTTTCAAAATTCAAAATTAAAGCACATACGAGTACACAAATGAGTACAGAAGGGAAAAGTTGCCATGGATTTAAATGGAAATACCATTAACCTCTCTGAAGGCACATGCAATAAACCTCTGCCTGCCTCCTGGGCTAACTGGAAGCTGTTTAACTGCAATTAGGACAGCACAGAACCCTCGCTGCTAAGAAATAGGCTCAATTAGCTTGGGCATAGTACCAACACAGCTCTCTGTAGTCTCTGGATGCAGACAGCATCATCTTCCACCTGTTTGCAGCATGGAAACAGTAAACTCACATATGCCTAAAATGGACATATGACTTGCTGATGTTACAGTTATAAGTGCAGAAGTAGGATTATGAATTTTGCTGAAGTATAACTGATTAGGGAATGATGACTGGAAGCTGATGAATTAAATCTGAAAACAGATAAAATATGTGAAATGTGACTGATTTTCATTAAAATGGATTGGAAAGAAGTGGGTAACTTGCTGGTTTTAAGTAAAGTACTCTACTTAAAACATAGGTTAGTAATGTACTATATCCAAACTGCTAAAAACTGTGCTTCAGCAAGAGCTTCTTATAAAAGAAGGGCATTTTTAACTGGTCATGGCTTTGGAACGGTTTTTTGGTTTATATGGTAACAAAGAAAAATTCTGGACAAGAAAATAGCTTCTCAAATAAGCTACTGTGTCTTATGGAAAATGTAATACAATACTATACTTGCAGGTATACAGCCTGTATCCCCATTCATGTAGCTCCTTGCAAATAGGACGGTAGATAAGCAAGATCCTCATATAATCACATAAAACCAAAGACAAGGATCTAGGATGCTATCCTGCAGAAGGAACAGATTATCACAGTGAGGAGTACTTGAGGGAAAAGGGTTCTTAGAAAATTAGAGGGTCCTACCAACATACACAACACAACATTACTATTCAAGTGAAGGTCTGGTTTGTTTATTTTCTTCATACACATAACCTGTAGGCTACATATGACTGTTGGCTATGTCTCTAAGAGTAATAACACAAAATGTCATTTTTAAGGCCAAGTCAAATTCTGGAATGATTCCATATTTTCCCCCTCAAGTTAACTTACTGTGAGTTAATTCAAGGAACCAAATACAGTTCTATAAAATAGCATGTAGGCCTCCACATATTTGTTCTGGTCTACAAGTATGTGTTCAAGCATGAAAAATAACCAAAGTTAATTAGCAAGTAACTAACTTAAGGAAGAACAGTCTTCAGCAGACACACTCCAAGTTTTCTCATGCCTTCACGGAAAATAAAGCATCTCTCCTAATTCAATCTCCACGCTAAGTATTCTTAGTAGACATGCACAACATTAAAGAGAGAAGGTTTTGATTGTAAACCATAAATATTCATTAAGGAACTACTGCATGGCCTTCTCAAACACATGTCTAAGAAAAGATTATATTCTTCAGATTTTTTTCCAATTTATTATTAAACAACATTCAACTGTGTGTAACATTTCTAAATGCAGCAATTCAGACTGAGTGAGTACATAAAAGGATAAATCTGGTTCACCATCTAAAATCTTCACAGTCTGGGAAAACACTACAACAGGAAAAAAATTTCATAAGAAAAATCTTCATCTGTCAGTCAAAGATTCTCTTGGCATAACTTCAAAACTTAACTCCCACTTTGCTATACGTTTTGATATGAAAGTTCATCCTTTCAAATTATCATGTTAGACTAAGCTAGCAATCTTGTTAGAATATCTACAAACAGAAATCTGTGAGAGTATAAAATGGTTGCAATCTCCAAAACACACTTATGACCTCACAACTGAAAAATTCAGAGTTTTGTTTTTTCTTAAATACTGAGTTAAGTCTTTGAGATTATATTATTCATTTTTCTGCCTAAATTACTTTGCTTATGGACCTTTTTTGTTCAATCCTCTCCCTATGAAGACAGATATGAAAGAAACTGGAATCATAATACCAAGCATGAAATTATAAATGCTGTTCACAGTTTTTCAAATTGTACTATTTACTTCCAAATTATTTTTTCAGTGAATACTTTCTGCTGTATGAAAACAATGGGGAAAAAAAGTATTAAGTCCTGCAATTTTTGTGTCTTATTTGTACAAAATGCATACATGAGAGAAAGAAAAAGAAAACTCCTGAGTCATATGACCATTTCTTAAATATAATGGCAGCAGTAACATTCTTTTGCACAACGAAGATTTGACAAATAATATGAAGTTAATCAAAATCTACAATTACCAGGATTATAAATTACAGAATCAGTAGAAGCATTATTTTCATTTACAAAGCCAAAAGTTAATAATGAATAATGAAATAAGAGAGCTCTAGTAACAGCCTTGGTTAAGAGTATCAAATTAGCAAGCTGAGCATAATTTTAAAAATGTAACATCACTAAGGAGTGGTCACAGTGATAATAATTGTCAGCATCTGCTATTTTAATGCATTAGTACATCAAACCCAGCTGTAAATACAGGGCTTTTTAAGCTTTCTCAGTGAGTTGTACACTCCTGCTTCCTCTACTTTCAAATACAGATGTGAAATGATCATGCCTTATACAAGAATATTAGATGAAAAAATTATGATTGAGACTAAAATGAATTACCAATATTTATGATACAAGAGGCGCCACTCTAGACAGAAAATTGAATAGAACAAATGTCTTCTAGTCTCTATTAAAATATTCTCAAGTCCTTATTTGGCAATTTTAATTCTGTTCCTACAGAATTCCTGTATACTATTCTAACTAATTCTGTTCCATTTCATCTTCCACCAACACTGGGTAGAAAATTGGATCAACAAAAATGAATCATACTACTTGAACTGTATTATTCAAAATTTTCTATTAACCCTTGAAACATACACTATCAGAATGATGTGCTGACATTATCTGACATACAGAGGAAGGAATATAGAAGGCTCAGAGAAGCTTTAAAATGCTATTACTTCCTACAAGCCCTTCAAATCTGGCTAATTTGGGCTCCACAACCTTCCTTTTGGATTAAAAAAAGTACTGGGAAATATGAAACGTCATTCTAAACATGACTGAAGTTACATTTCCTATAAGCACTCAGGCACTGAAGGTGGGAGTGCACTGTGGAAATGATATAAAATTATAACCATGGTCCACATGTCATTTGCTCTCCACAGTAACTACAGAAGATGACAAACACAGGCTGGAACTTCCAAATACCTACGACGGAAGGGAGATTACAGATAGATGAAACAAAGGAATGTGGAATTGCCGCAGAAAAATTCCAATGGAGCTCCTAAATATCTTCTGCTATAAACTATGAAATCCTAGATAGCTTAATTTCTTCCATGTGCCTCCAGAAACAGCTACATAGAGAGTGCAGTACTAAAGACCATCCCCCTCACCATTCCTCCTTCTGACCTCCTCCAACCTACAGAATTATTACATGGTGAGATTTTAGAATCATTATTTTAAATATCCTACATACACTCCTCCCCCCCCTTCCATCAGAGCAGTGGTCAGACATATTATGCTTACTTCTATCACATTAAATGTATAAAAAGCCCTCAGCAACCGAAGGCTACTTTGAGTGCTATGTATTTGCTAGTCAGAAGTTTGATTTTAAGACCTGACCTGCCTTTTTGTAACATTATTTTGTATATGTTATGGATACAGAAACAGTACTCTCTTAAATTGGAAAAATGTATCTGGGAGGTGGTGGGGGGTGTACAGCAACCTTTTCTGTAACATTAACACCACACAGCACAGAAATGACACAGCAAAAGTCACACTGGATTTTACATTTGTTCACATGTTCAAAAAAAATGAACCAAAGGAGCAAAACTGTCTAGCAGCAAGCTGTACTTGGAGAGAGATCTCAAAAAAGTAGGTTTCTTGGATTGAAAGAATTCCATCCCCTCTCCAACATTCAAAATCCAATAAAGTTCATTAATTTCCACGATAGTCTATACAGTAAGTCTATAGTTGTTATGACTATTTACACCACAAATTTTGGAATAGGTAATATAACAACTGCTTTGAGATGCAATACTGGACTGGGAACACTGGTCTGAAACAGTGGACAGCTTTGAGGTCCCAGAGGTTAGGCTCTAATAACACAGACAATCACATATTAAGACTTCTAAGCCATGATAGCTATTTCTAAAACTAGAAGATGATGGCCTCAGGAACAGCACTAAGCATATCTGAGTGCTAGGGAGAAGAGGAAAAACAACTGACAACCCAGTACCTTCAAAATTAAACAACAGGTCCCATACACTATTTGGCTAAAATTATCATATTTTTAAAACAAACGCTTTTTACCTCCCATTTTGCAACAAATTTGGTACTAACATTTTAAAAAATTTTCCTCTGCACACAGAAGAGCTAAAAACTTATTTTTAGCCTGGTTTCCTAAGGAAATGAAACTCATCCGTTAGGCCCTCATCACAATAACTTTTGAATTCATAGAATGATTTCTGCCAGGGTGTAAAACTTGCTATGTTCCCAAAAATGGCAGCTGGCAGAGGAAAGAGAATTTAACTAATGTTCCTACTATGGAGTTGCCTTCACCAGGCATCAGGGCAAACACCTGGGAGCTTCTCCCTGCCACCTCTCAGACCAGGCTGCTGTAGTTGTGCTGCTCGAGGGTCAAAGTGGAGGGGGAAAGGATAAGGCTGGTTTTGTTTCATTGGCTTGTTTGCCGTAATGAAAGCTGGGATGATCATGTATTTGCATAATTCCAGTTCCGTGGCAAATGAAAGTAGCATTGACCAAATCCCTCACAGAGGCCCACTAAACCTTCTATGAACAGATCTGCTGAGGAACCAGCATCAGACACTGCAATGCAGTGAAGACGGAAGTGATAAAATTTGCTAATACATGAATATGGGAAAAATCTGACTAATTCCAAGAGGATCTCCTGTAGATGGAGAACTGGGTAATAGAAGAAGAAGAATAAAATTTGGTGTAAGGAAGTAAAGGGCAATATTAAGGGTTTAGATGTCTGCAAAACAAACTTATTTTGTCATTTCAGTAAGAACAAATGACTTGTTAATTACCTTCAGGTTGCTCAGATGACGGACATGGATGGCCTCAAAAAGTAACACATTCTGTAGCTATTACTACTCTGTAACTTATTCACTGATGTTAGATTTCAATTTTCTTTTTCCCTTACAGGACTTACTGGATGTTTTCCTAAAAACTGAATGGTTCTCTAAAAACATCAGTATTAAAGATAAGTTACACAAAAGCCTTTTCATTGCAATACACCCATATTTTAGGGCAAGAGTGGCAGGCAAGCAAAAGGTGTCTCCTAGCTGAACCTTCCATGGTACACCATGTTTTCTTGTGCAAGATTCAACAAAACCTTAGTTTTTGGTATAAGAATACAAGTAAAACTATAATAATTTCAAAACCTTATTTTTATCAATCTCACGAAATTTCTGAAACATTGGGCTTAATGTCTTTGTCAAGTAAATATCCAAATATGAACAGAAAACACAGAAATCACTTTATATATTCTAAAAAATGTATTTGCAAAGTATCAATGTGAATAAACAGCTTGCAATAAATAAAGGTGCTGACATCACATCTTGAACGAACAGCCTAAAATATATTGTCAACTTTTAAATGATGCCTTCCCTAGGAAAAATATCCATCACTGGGGTTTTTTGGGGGGGGTTTTTGTGTGTTTGGAGGGTTATTTTTCTAGGAAAAGTATCATTCAAAAGCTGCTAGATACATTTCAAGTAATGCTATTAAGAAATATACTGACAATAGAAGTTAGCACATCCCACTAAATGAACAATGCTATAAGATGTGCCCTTCCTTAGTTTTGGAGTATATTTAGCCACATCACAGATGCATTATAAGACAAAAAAAAATAGCTTAACAGCTGAAACTCCATTACAACTTCTGGCTGCATACTCAGAATCCAATCTAATTCCCATTCAGATCAGTAAAAACAGGCTAGAGCCTTCAGTTGTACTGCTGCAGAGACACCAGGCTTGAACTTCATACAGGCTTTATGGTTGATTGGCAGGTTTTGTTGAGCACAGCAGGCATAAAACCAACATATTTTAGCCTTAACTATACATCTCCACTATAAGGCTACTTCACTGCAGGTTATCAAGTGTATTTAGAAATGAAACTACTGAAAAGTATTTGCTTAATTATTTAGGATTTTTAACTATAATAAATTATTACTAACAGGACCTGCAACAAAAAAACATGAAACAAGAATTTTCCCATAGCAACTTGTATAGATGACTTCAGCTTGTGAAGGACAGTACAGCATAAAATATAGTACTTGGGAAGTTCACATTTCAACTAATTCAAAAAACACCAATTAAACGACCTTTCAGACCTTAGGGGCTTGCATTGGTTTCTCAACTGTTATTATTATTATTTTCGTAGTTAGCCTGTGATTTGTCAAGGGAATTTACCCTCCTGACCCTGCATTGTTTGTTGCGAAGGCAGGAATTTGTCTAGATCACTTATTTTTTTATGATTATGAAAAAATAACACAAAGCAATACATCTTATCCAAACATTAATCACTGAGGACCACTTCCAATTCAATTTTCAATTTAGATCTTAAATGAAAGGAACTTACCAGTTAGAGCATACATGGTCCTGTTTATGTAACTCATGGTGGTTTAGCAAGCTAGCAAGGCTGTTCTGATATTAAAAGCAACAATGAAGGGAAGTGGTTAGTCAACTAGCTGGTTCTGTTATTCCCTCCCACTTCTTACAGTACCTAACTCTGTGGGCTTATAATTCAGTTTATAATTCAACTTTGTTTGCTTAAAAAAAAAGATAATAAAAGAAGTGCCACACCAGTTTTGCAGGATTATGACACTGTGTTCAAATCAGATGCTCAATACCTATAGCCACAGCAAGATACTAGACACAACATCCAAGCAGTAATAATCTCTTCTTACTTGGAGGAAAAAAATTATTCAAAGAAAACCAAAAATCTACCTAAGAGTAGTTTTTCCTCATTGCTGCTTTGAACTGAAACTAATCAAATGCAAACCATTCTGCATGAGTGAGGATGGACGAACAAATTAGCTGTATGTATCATTAGTCAAGTTACCTAACAGACTGAATCTTTCTGACTTTGGAGTGAATGAACAGGAATTCTTCTGCAAGTGTACATCTGTACATGAATAGGGGACACTATGTAACAAAACATTAGCATCTTAGAGTCACCTCATATAGGTCAAAGTGACCAAGGGTAGTAAGAGACAGAAAAGAACTAAAAATGACATAATTACTTTTTAATTAATGTTTAATTTTTGCCTTAAAGCTACATTTGTAAATATATTTTCATACATGCACTGTATGTTTCTTCATTTCAGGTAACAGCCTGGTTCTCTGGAATTCTTTTCAAATTACTATTTCACTGCTGAGCCATGATTTTCTCTAAGACACAATGTTTAACATCACGTGTAAAAGAAATTCTTAAAGAATTAACACCTTCTCAGTTTCTTGATTTAGTAAGCTCCTTTAAACACAAAGAATTTCCGCTTTTAGCAACAGCATTTGGAAAAAAAAAAGACATCTCCCTTTGGTTTTGTGCATTAAAGTAATATAAAATAGATTAAGACAAGTTGGTTAAAGCTAAGCCACAGAGAAAAGACAAGTTTATCTTTATATTTGTGGTCTCATGATTTACTCAATTCTTTCCTTTGGTATTTGTAAAGTACATCAAAGGTTTAGCACCTGAAAAATCCAGAGGGTTGGGTGTTTTGAATACTTGAGATAAATCACAAACTAGGTCAATGTTCAACTTCTCTCCTTCCCAGAAAAACCTCTCACACCAAACAACCAACACCTGAGTGAGGCCACAGGAGCTGTACTCCCTGTGTCCCTCCCTCTGCAACACGTGCACTGCCCAAGCCAGCAGCCCACAGAAGTTCTCTTGCTTTCTTGAAAGAATGACCTTGCTACCACCCAGCAGAGACACTGTTATACTTCTCTCACATTTGTTCCTTTCTTTCTTCTATCTGTAGGGACAAAATGAAGAAGCTACATCAGAATTTTCCATGTATCCAACAAAAGTTTATCATGTACATATAACCATCCACTTTCATGGCAGGACAATTCTAAGAGTGTTCTTACTGCATCTTCCCAGTAACTCAGCATTTAGCTGGGTATTGCCAAGCCCCATCTGCTGTAGCTTGACAGTACAAATGACTTTACAATAGTACTATTAATTTGTTAAATATTTACTCACAAAATGGCCTCTAAGGAATCACTTCCTACTCCTGGGAGGGAAAGACAGGATCTGGAGAGAAAGAGACCCTCTGGAACCTGGTGAAAACATGACTTGTGGAGGTTATGAAAAAGGACTTTACTTAGTAGAAGCAGAAATGTAGACTAGGTGACACTACCTGTTTTTGAAGCAATTTTTTGGTATAGCAAGCAAATATTTTGTGTTCATAAACACATCACACTAAACTGCTGTGTATTTCCCCTATATCCCTGTTAAAATACTGTCCTATAGTTTCCTTTCCTTGATGGTTAAAACATTTATGGGATTTCCAACATATATGCACTCGTAGCTGGTCTGTAACTATTGCTTCTTAACACTAAAGCTGTCCTTTAGCTTAAGGACAGTTTTTCCCTCACTTGTAATGGCTGCATTCGTGCAAAGAAATCTGAGCCTGGTAGATGTGGAGCAGTTTTGATGGCTTTCCACTACACATACCCAAGAAAACCGGGGCTGGGCAGGTGGGTGTGTCTTTAGCCATGTTGCACATTCCAAGAAAATGTATTCTTTTAAGGCTTTTTAATTATTCCTTTTCACTTCTAAAGGTATTACTACACTGGCTCACCTAAAGCCAAGGCTATTCTTTCACCTGTAGCATGTGCACACCCTGTGAAATGATCGTTATCCATGCAAACAACTTTCTCCTTTATGCCCTAAGGTATTTATACTTTTTGCCTGCCTGTTGAAGAGAATTTTTCTCTCTTTCTCCCAACAGTACAGAATTTCTGTCAACTTGGTTCTTTAAAATATATAAATATATATTTGAATTAGTATAGTTACTGAATACAAGTAAATATAAGAGATTTTCATCATCATTTAAATATCATCATTTAAAAGTATACTCAAATTTTAATTCCCTGCTATGTGCAACATCATGTTCTGCTTATTATTTCTGAAATGAATGGCAGATTATTTATGTTATCCCAATAGAGAATTATATCATTTCCCTTTTGTATCTCCTCTATCCAGTATGCATTGCCTTGCTGTTTTCTTAGTGTTTGTCATACTTACTGCATAGACATTTGTATTCAAGTCAAATTTTCCAACAAATGGTACTTCATTACCTCAAAGGCTTAAAGAGCAAGAAAATAATTTTACAAGCTGACAGCTGAACAAGCAGGTGTTTAAAATATAGTTTAAAAAAAGTGAAGGTAACCAAGCACTAGATGTGATAGCACAGCCCCTAGAACTCTACACTTGGATTTTCTAATGCCAGCTAAATCATGGTGCAGTGCTACTACAAATATTATATATATAAAAAAAGTCAAGCAAATCAGAAGCTTTCTACTTTAGAAGATGATCTAAGGCACCTTTACAGTCTTCCCTGGATTTTCAGCTGTGGATGATCCGGAAATTTCAGTTCTAAGTATCACAGAAAGTTGCCTACGGTAAAACCTGGAACAGAATTCAGTTTAACCGAAGGATAAGACCCTTAGCTGGAGGGTATGGTACATGTTCTGCTCTAATGACTTCAGTACAACTGTGCTGATTCAGCCTCCTCGATGAAGCACAAGGAAGATGACCTCCTGCAGTACTTTCACCTACTCACCAGTCAGTATAATACTCTGTAGCTTTTAGAACTAGATATAACTCACCCAATAAAGTCAAAATCGGTGTTAAACGGAGAAAACTGAGTAATCACAGAAGTCCATGTAAGTGCTTACCTACATCAACCTCATCACGACCTGCACACTTTCAAGATACATTTATTCAAACAAATCAAAGTCAACCAAAACATTCCTATAAACACAAAAGGGGAGCAGTGTTTTATGCAAGCTAACTATATCCCAAAAGAAAAAAACTACACTAGAACTGGCCCAAAAAGAGTAGCTCACATATTATCTCTACTTACTATATAAACAAACTATTATTCAAACCTCCATGAAAAGCCTTCCACATTTTTCCTTAAGATCCACAAATCTGAGGTCTCTGGAACTCATCAGAGAAGCAAAGCTGGAGATCCTGTTAGCATGCCCTGCATGTGACTCTCCTCTGTACCTGCTTGTGCCTTTCTACAGACTATAAAACAGCATGAGACAGAGTAGTTACTTAAACAACAAGAACAGAGCTAAACTACCAATGCCAGGGATTGTACCAAATGAAAAGGATATGATCATCTGCTCTAGAAGAAACAGTTAATAAATCCTTTCAGTATCTGCTGAAATCTCAGCGTTAATTTATACAGTGACTTATGAAGAAATAGTAAACTTTAAAAACTGACAGCAGATATAAGCTACTGTTCTGAAGACAGCGTAGGAGCGTGAAGCTTTCTTCATTAGTCACTGATTATCTGAATGGATATATTTGAATTTATTCATTTGAATACATTCATCATTACAAATATACTTGTGCATATTCGTAACTTATAAGTATTCCACATGGCAAACATGGCAGACATCAGGGCACCCCACTCATTTTGGTTAACTATAGTGTCTACTACTCTACTCATTCTATTGCTACACATACAAATGCATATTTTGAAAGACAAATCATGATAAAGTAGGAAAACTTTTGGTTTATACATTAATATGTATTTTTCTTCGAGCATACCTGTTAACTATGCAAGTAATAACCCAATTTCTAAAAATTATCCTTGCTCTCTTGAGAATCATTACAGTTCTCCTTCTTATATAAAATAAAAACAAATAAAAGTATCTAAACTGTTCCCATCCCCATTTAGATCAGTTGTTATGCATTACTGAAATTCCTTGAGGAAGTGCAACTCTTACAAATTTGGACAGCTTGTTTCATTTCCCTAAGCTGTTTCTTTATAATACCTTTGCCTAAAAGGCAGGGGAAAAAAATCAGCAGAATCTAAAAAAAGGTGTTCATATGGACAAAACAGAAATTGCCTCTTTTTAAAACTGAACTTTTGTTACTAAAAGTTTTGGTCTGTTCAATGGACTGAAAAAACTCCTAATAAATTCTACAATGTCAGGGCTGCACATCCCAACATAGGTAACATGTTCTACAGCACAGCCCTCAGCTAGTCAGAGAACTTTTGTTTTCTAGAAGGCTTTTTGAATATCAAAACTCTCCCCGTCTTCCTTTTCCCAGAGTCCAGGCAGCGCTGCCCACAGTAGCCGTTCCCAAGGCAGAGAGCTCCACCAGAGGAAAGATGGAGAATTATTCACATGGCAGCAGAATCAATCCCAGCTGCCCTTTTCCAGACCACCTTGAGGCTTCTCACATAAAGACTCTGAGACTAAAGAAGTGCTAAACTAAACGAGAACCCTCATTATCTTGTTTCAGGAGCAAATTTACTTTACAAAGATTGAGTATTTGCAGAGTCTAGAAGACAAATGTAACTCATGTCTGGATCACTGTTGGTACAAGTCCCTCAAGCTGTTCCTGGATGGAGCCACTCCAAGAAGGTTCAGCACTGCCTCTTCCATGAGCAATAGTTATAAACTAACATCTCTCTATGTTCTTATGTTACTCATGTTAGACAGTCAGAAAATAAACTGTATTTTGTAGATACTTGTTCTTTCATCACGGATCCTCACTGTTTGAAAGGACTCTGAGTATGCTGGAACTTCCAAAGCTACTTTAGGCTGTTTTCCTGGATAATGTTTTCTCTTAGGATCCAATACCCCATTACCTTTGATTACACGATCTGGGCCATTGTGCACAGTTTGACTTAAAAAAAAAAAGAAGACCAAAATAAGACATGTGAAGGTGTTGCAAAGGACTGCACACCTGAAGTGAAACTCTTAAGTGAAAATGTACTATTCATTTTAAATCATACCTTTTTTTTTAAATTTTCTTACATAAACCTGTCAAAACCCAGATAAGCACCTTGTGCACAAGATCTAAACACAGATGACAAAAGCATAATGGTTTTCTATCTAACATGCTGTGATATTTCATTTGCAAAATGCTTACACAATGAAAATCAAAAGTTTCACATTTGTCCACAGGCATTTGCGTGTGAAATGATATCACCTTTTGCAACATTTTTTGTAACAGGCTCTGTGTTCTCCAGGCTTACGCACACATTGTACATCATAATACATTCTAGATACTTCCTTTATTCTCAGAGTGAAAGAAGACAAATCAAGCATGGAAAGCTGTTTATGATCCCACTGCTAAAAATGACTGTCACAGGATGCTAAGAGTGAAAAAACTTTAAACAAGATTAGGTCAGGCAGGATGAGATCTTTTGCCCTCTTACTCTGCACGTTTCAGAGTACGCAGCAGCTATGGAAACAAGCCAAAATACTAGCACGTACAAGTCAAATTGGGCAAAATTTCTCATTGAAGACTACGCATTTCAAACAAGTCCAAAAATACTAAAAAGTTGGCTTCCAAAACCCTTTTAAAATTTCCTTTAACTTCTAGATCACATACTGGAAATATGAAAAATGGCATAAAATGTGCTACAGATTTGGTGCTTGCAGGAGCACTTCAAAAAACTCACAGCAATTTTTTGTATTCACCTTTAGTTGCTTTTAAGGTTTCGATTTTTAGCTTATGTATTCCAGATATGAGTCCAGTGTTTTAAAGAACCTAAAAATAGACCCTTAAAACATGAGTCAGAGAGATAAAAAAAGAAATATAAAATCCCTGGTCAATTTGAAGAACATTGACCTGGTATAGCTGGAAAATTACATTTGCAGGAGGAAAAGACAGTGCAGAGGATAACAGACTCCAAGTCTGTTATTTCAGTGTGGGTGGGAAGGGATATAAAGGACAAGTGTTGCTGCATAGATTCTACAACTACTCCTCATCATGTTTTTAACATATGGCATGGATGCACAAAGCTCCAAATGAGGAGCATTTTGGAAGGAGTTTTTTTTAAAATCACAAGAATAAACAAGTAAAATAGAGTACTAGGAGCATCTCTACAGAGGGAACACCATATAAAACACTTTGCTCCACCTTATCAAAGTATCTTCCACTTTCTCTCCAAACCAGGTATCAAAATGCTCAGGGAGCATATGCCAACTGTTGATTTTGGCCAGAAGACCTCAACAGGATTACTTCCAAACTGCCCAAATTTCATAGCTATAGTAGCTAGTGATATTCTTCTGTTCTCCTGCATTTTTGCCAATAATCATTTAAATTTCCAGGCTCCATCTGAAACCTGTACTAGGATGAGATGTGGACATGTATCAGCTATTCTTCTGCATACTTACCTTCACAGAAAATAAAACTGGGTATGTAGCCCTGCCAGAAACAGAAGCACATACCACTATACCCATGGGTCAGGTCTCAGATATACAGAAAGATCGTTAAATTCTCTAGGATTTCTTTTTACTTTATCTTTTTTTACTAGGAGACAACTCCAAACACCAAATACACACATTAAAGTTTTATCAGTAGAAGGACTATCTTAACTCCTATACTTCCCTTTTTTGGCACAACTTTAGATATAGAGATGACTGCTGGCTCAGAAGAAAGCGACCTCCCTTTTTCAGGGAATTGTAAATGCAAGAGCTAAAGTTACTAAATTTACTTTGTCTCATACTTTCAGCATTACAGAGAAAATACCTGAAAAAACAGAGGAAGAAAACCCCATAAGGATTCTTTTTCTCCTAATTTCTCAATAATTTTATATCTGAATTTTGAAACCACCTTTTTCTCCTTGTTTCTTCCCAGCAGTAGCAACACAGGTAGTTTATGATACAGACACTAATGAGATCAGGCTGGTTTATTCAATGATTAAGAGAGAGGAAGAGAATGAGAAATAGTTTGAATATATATTGAGTGATTATATGCCTAATGCCAGCTCAATTCTTTGACCTCTCCCTGCTTTTCTCCCCCTACATTCCGTGTCTCTACTTCTCCAAGAGAAGTCCTGCGTAATCACATCTTTCTTACAGACAGCAAACGACAGCAAGTGGCATGTAGATTTTTGAAGTGCAAGTGGTTCAGAGAAGAAGAGAAATATTTACTCACAAATCAAATGAGAACTTATATTTGTTTTGCCTAAGATCTAATATTTTCAAACTGGTACCTCCTGAAAAGTAAAATTTTAGCAATAATGATCTTATTTTACATAATTACTCTTGAATCTTTCAAAGCTCAGCCGGCTCAGTCTACTCGGTCAGCTTTACACTGACTAGAGCTTGATGAACAGATTCTACATGTGTTTTATTTGGTAATGCCTTAGGTTTTACTTATTCCACATCTAACTTCAGCTTAATCTTCTAACCTCTTGTTCTGCTCATCAGTATGACTTTTATATATGCCAATCTCTAACTGTTTAAGGAGAGGCTCAAAAAAGGGGAAAAAAAAGGCAGAAGGAGAAACATTTAAGGTAGAGACACTCTTCAATTTTTTTTGTAAAGAAACTAATCTCTTCTGTAAAATAGAGCAACTTCTATAGAGAAAAGTTTTAATCCTCAAAGCAGTACGTCATATCTTTATTTTGCCCTAGTTTATTTTTATTTTTATTTTTAAGAAAAATAAACTTTGCTATTATCTGCTGAAGCATGGAGAATTTTGAAGTATATTTCACAAGTGATTGTGCTAGAAATGTTTTCCAGTCTCTAAGCACATAAACCTAACTGCTTTCTCAAGTAACCTGAGAATCAGTTCCAACGTTGCCTTCATTTTTAATTCTAACAGGAGATAGCTGCATTTGGCTGTCAGTGTCTTTAAATAGTAAGCAAATAGTACGGCTCTGCAATTCACCTTTCTTGTAAAAAAAGTCTGCAATTATCCCTCTATGGTGCCTTGTATATCAGTGTGCACTCAAATATAAAAAGTGCCTATTATATGTATCATTACAGACTACAAAATTTGCACATTTAAGGCAGTACAGCAATTTACCAATGATGGTGCTTCTTTAAATAACTATGTTAGAAGAATGAGCATTAAACAACTTTTAATGGTTTTGTCTACAGAAGACTTTGTGGCACTAAGCCACAGATCTTTCTCATCTGAAATTTATATTTAGGTCTGTAATTTCTTTTATCTGTACACCAATTTCTCATTGTTACAGAACATATGCTCTTCCTCAAAATAACTTGCTATTTTTGTACTATTACTCAGCCGCATACTTCCACAAAGCTGCAAGTGTTACTTCAGATAAACTTAGCGGCTTTTTGGCTGGTTTCCACGCTACTTTAATGACAGAAAAAAGACTACCTAATGAAGCATGCTCCTGTACCCCCTCCACCAAGCTTGAGTTTGCTTTGAGTGAGGGCAATGTAACCAGTTGTTTGTGAGTCCCCAGTCAACTGGTGAGGATGGAGAGGAGGAAAAAGGACATGTTCTTGCACATTTCCCCTCTGGTAGAAGTCCTTCAGACAGGAACGGTATCATATCCTATCTTTTAGTAACTCTTGATGACTTTTTCTGCTATTTAAAGTATTTCTCAATGGAAAATAGTAGTAGTCTAAATTGTAAAATTATCTCATTAAAGGGTGGATGAAAGCAAATGTTAGACATCCACAAGATATAACAAAACTGGTAGCAAATCTGGTATGCCTCTTCCTAAATCTTTGATTTGATACATTCAGCTACAGCAACTTTAAGATGTTTTAGATAAATAACCATCGCCTCACTAATTGCTATTCTGATGTTACACAATTTTTAAATTTAATAGTCATACTACCTCATCCAAGACATTTTTGCATCAGCTGCTACCATTAGCATACCAATGCCATTTCTCCCCCAGTCGCAAATATGACTGTGAAAGACATACATTTCAGAACAAAAAGCCTTATTTTATCTTCAGAAGTAATTTATTGTAATCCTAGAGATATGTAGGTTTTGCTACGTATTTTTTAAAACATAGATATCTCACACATTTCATATAGAAATAAAGTATTTCAATATTCTTCAAAAGAAAGTAGCAGCTTGGTCCCTACAGGACTTGAAAACAAATTGACAGTCTTCCTCTCCATTTTGAACATCAAAATAGATTCAAATTTGTACAGATACAGAAAAAACAGGAATTTAGCATGACACAATACTACTAGTTAAAACATATTTGTTTTCTATTCTAAGTATGCATACACTTCTTACCAACTATATGCCTTTTCTGTTTTACATAACTATTTTAGACTACATTATGTAGAGTTTAATCATATAAAATAATACATCCTCATGCAAAAAATCTCATTTGTTCAATCACATCATTTGTATAAATTCTACCCAATACCACTAAACTATAGACTAAAGTATATAGAACGAGAAATTTCTCATACAGACATATAAGTAGTTTGTAATCTTAAATATATTCTATGATGTAAAATAATTTTGACTCAATAAATTTATTGAATGCTGATTTCATAATGTTAGGCCTAAAAAGGATCTGCTAAACTTAGTGACTTTGGGCCACTGACCTTCCTCTGTAGCTCCTCCCTGAGGAAGCTATTAAATCTCTGTCCTGATAGATCTTCAACATGTTTTGAAGAACTAGCACTTAAACAACCAGAAAGTTTCCATTTGTCTGGAGGTGTTTTGAGAGGAAAAACACTGCTTTCAAGAATTGCTTAAAGCTACAGGAACAAGAATATTTGGAACACAAGAATTCTGAAAATTGAGCGCAGATGAAGTTGCTTCATCACACAGTGGCTGTATTATACACTGTTTGCACAGCTCTGGTCTGGTAGAGCCCGAGTTCATTGGGTAGTTTCTGGACATACAACACGAAAAAATAATCTACTAAACTTTGTGAACTTACTTTCCCTTATGTGTCTTACCACTTCTTAATTTCAGTGATTTTTAATCTATTTTCCCTACAGTCCTCAGAGCTGACAATTATTACCCTACAAAAATGATCCTAAACTGTTTGTAATCATACATAAAACTGCCAGAACACCGATGAGTTGTGAAGGAAGCAACCTCCAGCTGGAGAGCACTGAAAGAACTGAGAAGGGGAATATCTTCTGCTTCAGGCAGAACCAACAGAAAAAGTCTGACACATGCAGCCAACAGAAATGAAACTATTCTTTTAAAATATATTTCTATTAGCATCACCCTATCAACATTTACTATCTTTTAAGCTACTTTTTAGAGTTTTCCATATTTGTTATACAGCTCCTGCTAAGGACTGCTCCATGTTACACAGCTCAGCAGGATGCAAAAAAAGCTTTAAGGAGGAAGTTGAGACTGTTCAGAGAGGCAAGGCAGGGACATCAGTAATATACTGACCTTTTGTTTTCACTTTTCCATATTCTACTGCATTCCGCATGCTACTGGTAAGTAAATTACTCGCCTTATTTAAAACTAGCAGAACAAAGGCAAAAAGTATAATTGCCATGCTGGTTTAGCCATCAGGAATCCCCTACCAAGTCAGCCCCATACTTTATCTGCTTGTGAATCAGATAACTGAGTCGCAGCACAACAGGACCAATATCACTTAATCATTACCCACCTGCAGCCATGTGGACTTGGCTAATCTGGAGCATTCTTTATCATTCTGTGCCACTCTATCTCATGTTGGGAAAATAGCAGGTTCTATTTTCACAGAAGTATAATATAATCAGAAATTGCAAATTGAAGTCAAATCTATACAAGATGTTTTGGTGCTATAGTACTATTGGCTAGCAGAATCCTTCTTTTCAGTATTAGATACTAATGGATAGTTAAAAATGACTTCTTCAACATTGTAGTGTCTTTGCCAGGCTTATTCTGAGGAAGAAATGCTTTATCAACCAAAAGGGAACTCCAACAAAAATATAATCAGCAGCAAGACAAGAGCACAATGTTTGTCTACATGTACATGAATGATCGTGTACCCTAAAATGGGTCCAACTGTACATTAATAAATAATAAAAGTAATAGGGAAAACAATTAAGCAATCTCACCTCTGCATACATCAGACATGCTTCAATCAAAGCTCAGTTTAAATTTTGTGCATTTGAGTAAAAAAATTCAAAACATAACCAACAGAAGTTCTGGACTGCAATTTTAGATTGCATGTTGCTTTAAAGTGTCCTGGTCCACAGTTTGAAAGAGCTCACATTCCGTTATTCATTATTCAAAAGTAATACAGTTGTACATCTTCAAATTTCTTAATACTAATTTGTCAGTTTATTTCCATTAAGTGATGATGAGCTGAGCTTGGACTATCACGTTTTTTTTCTTTTTAGACAGGAATGAACTGCAAAAAATCTCTTAATTTAAGAATCAGGAAGTCAACAAAGATATCACGTGACAATTTCAATTGCTTTTTAGATGAAGTATGAAAGCCCACACTGGAGCGGGCTCCTGGCAGGACCTGTGGAATGAGGAGCCCACACCAGAGCAAGTTTGCTGGCAGGACTTGTGACCCCACAGGGGACCCACACTGGAGCCATCTGTTCCTGAAAGACTGCACCGCCCATGGGAAGGACTCAGGTTGGAGAAGTTCTGTCTCCCATAGGAGGGACCTCACACCAGAGTGGGGAAAGAGTCTGAGGAGTCCTCTCCCTGAGGAGGAAGGAGTGGCAGAGACAACATGTGATGAACTGACCACAACCCCCGTTCCCCATCTCCCCTGCTCCTCTGTTGAGGAGGAGGTTGAGAAAATCAGGCATGAGCTTGAGCCTGTGAAGAAGGGAGTGGTGAGGGAAAGGTGTTTAGTTTCTGTTTTTCCACTATCCTATTCTGGTTTAATTGGTAATAAATTAAAATAATTTTCCCCAATTCAAGTCTGTTTTGCTCATGATGGTAATTGCTGAGTGATCTCCCTGTTCTTATCTCAACCCACAAGCCTTCTGCTGTATTTTCTCTCCCCTGTCCAGCTGGGGGCAGGGGGGTGACAGAATAGCTTTGGTGGGCACTTGGCATCCAGCCAGGGTCAACCCACCACAACTGGCAAACAACATGGCCATGCTTATGCGTGCCAGTTGAAAACCTGACATCTGCCACCTGAAACACTCATTTGGCCCAACATCCTACTGCAAAATACCTCCACAGTTAGCTAGCTCCATGCATTTGAATTATAAAAAAAACCTGCTACTAGAATATTTAAGTCATTATTCAACTTAATTGTCTGGGACTGCACTCTCCTGGTTTCCTAGAGCTGATTCCCAGTGCATCTCTTGTCCAGCTTTGCTGGATCTTAAAAAAATCTAAAAATACAGAAAAACTTCTGTATTCTTATAAAACCCCACTTCAGGCTCATTGATTCACTAGGAAAAGGAACCATTTTTTGGATGAGAGCCTTATATAGTTACCTATCTAAAATAAGTTTGGTTCAATTCCTATGTCACAAATTATTGTGACTGCATCTCTTACACTGCAAAAAACCGAAACCAAATCCCAGCATACTTCACATTATTAGCATATATTTTAAAAGAGCATATAATTTAAAAGGAAATACTGTTTATTAAGGAAAGCATCTTTCTCACAAGCCTACATTCAAATTGAAATAATTCAAGAATTTCTCAATCACAAACTATTCAGCAGATACCAGAAAGATAAGTCTGACATATAAAGTAGTATCATGAGTTTGAATTACACATTTATTGGTAAAATGTGAATATCTTCATTTTAAATGTGCATTTCTACATCACAAACCAGATTTAGTTTTCTAGCTACAAGAAAAGTAACTTTCTGTAAATTCATATTCAGCCTACTGTTACATAACCCTGATGAATATTGTTAAATCCTGCAGTCTTGCATTTTTTGGTGAAGAAATCTAACAATTAAAATACAAATATGGTAGTGAAACAAAATCTAGAATTTTGAGCTTTGATTAGGAATATCAGTAACTTCTTTAAATTTAATAAGTAGTTTTATCTCTTCAAGCATCCAGGAGACATGCTGAATATATGTATAAGAAGTATTTGCATTTCTTTTACCTTTAAATTGTTAGCTTTTCCAGTAGACTAGAAAAGAAGTATGCAGGAATGATACAGACAAAATTATTGTAATTTATTCAGGATAGAAATGCAAATAAATCTTTTGTACACATACTGAGCACAGAAGATTGTAATGAGACTTCAATATAATTATTATAACATGGAGGGAATGGAGAGAAGCCTTAATCTGGCAGCTTGGCAAGAGGTCTTCTAAGGATACAGCCATCGGGTAAGTACTAACAGGGTTCACAGTGCCTTCCCATCAATAGGGGGAAAACTAGTATCAGAAAATCCAGCAAAACAAAACAACTCTTTCATTAAAAACCACAATATACAATAACACAGGTTAGTTAAAAACAAAATAAAGCTATAATATTTTTAATGTAAGAAAGATGAGAGCCACTAGCATGCCTTAAAAGCTATTTATTGCTACTTAAAGCTGAGAAGACCTTGTGTTGGGTGCAACTCTCTGATATCTCTTCTGCACTCTCCTTTTGCCTCTTTCTCTTTCCTCTCAAAGATATTTTATGTAAATATAGGAAAGAGTTTACTTTCTTCTGGGAGGAAGAGTGACAGCAAATACTTATTTATTCAAACATATGTTAAGTGTTCTATATATGTATGGATGGTGGAAGAACACAATTATTATCAAATATAGCGCTAAAAACTACCACAGCATACACACAGAATGAATATGTTCACACAGAGCATCACAGTTAATTAAATTAGCTAGATATCCACCAAAATAAAACTACGGAAAATTTAATTATTTAGCATGTATAAGACTGGATAAGGGATGACCCTCTCCCATTTCAGTTGTCATCATAATCCCTTGATTCTCAGAGGTAATGAAGAAATAATCTGCACTTACTTCTTTTAGCACTTTGTGATTTAAAATATTTAGCACTACTGAAGTATGGATGAAACTATTTTCTGTTGCTTAAGAATGTATATTTGAAGAAAATTCAAATTACATTAAAATTTTATTCCATGCAGATTAGTTTGGATACTAATTAAAAGCTATACACCCTCCCTAATTAATATTAAACTGGGTTTATACAGACCTTTTTCTTCTTTTCTGTAATTTTAATTTATTGTGGCAAATGACATGGAAATCCCTTAGCAAACTCTGTTGTAAGATCAACATCCTTTCAAATACAAAAAGGGACACGTATCACTTTAAAGGCTGTAAAGAAAGCTAGAAAAAAGCAATGAGATAACAGTACACTTCAAAAGACACACTGCAAAGGAGGGAATATATTGCCAAACAGAATAAAAAGCTCTTTTCTGAGGAGTAGCCTGAGACTAACTCATTTCATTTGGCTTCTGGGCACTAATAGACATAATGGGTCCTCTACTTTGCAAATACTGACACACTTTAAAGCAGGAAAGCATGCCAAAAAGAACACCATATCTGACTTCTACCATCTTCTAAAGCTAAAATGGCTTTAAGAGTATGTTTCTGTAAAACGCGGTACGATTGGGTACAATATGACAGTACTCGTTTGAAAGGCTGAGTATGGCAGTTCATCATGAAAGGAACCTAAGGAAACATGTTAAAATTGTGTCACAATGTTCTGCTTGTACAATAGGCCAGCCCAAATGTGATGAAAGCAAGCAGGTCTTTATGGAATGTAAATCCTGTCAGTCACACCTGATTAAATTTGTAGGAAAAGACTGAAGTTCCAACTTACTATTCCATCAATGGTATATCTGATGAGAGAGAGATGTACTTCTCCCCACCTTTCCCACTGACTTGTTGCTCCCTCAACCACCATTAGACACTTCCACTCCCTCATTTGTTCCAGCTCATCCTGCTGTCCCATGGTTGTTCAAATAATTGGGGTTTTGGAAACTGTTTGCCAGATGCATTGGCTTCTGAAAACAGAAACAAACAAGCCCAACGTATCTCATAAATCTAGCTTAAAATACAGCTACCCGGAAAACTAAACGTACCTAAGAGGAGCAACTTCCAACAGAGGAAGATCCTCTTTTACCACATCTTCTTTTGGACCTTCTTCTACTAATTCTACTAAAGGAATAGTAATGGAAGACCTGCAGTGCCTAGACCTTTCAAGGCTTGAGTGGCACAAAGTAGTAACCACAAAGCACAGCTGACATTCAGGAAGAGGTGGCATGCAGGGTCTGATAGTGATTTTCAAATTGCACAATCAACTTTAAGAGAGGTTATGAAACTGCTCTGTGTTCAGCTACAAGGGTAGGAGAAAAGCAGAGGCTCCAGCTCTTCAGTATTTCACAAATGTCCTGGTTTCAGTCTACCTTGCAAAAACATATCCCCAAGGAAAATGCAAATTACTTTAAAGGAACTGGAAAATCATGTTCAATAAAAGCACACAGGCAAGACTGTGCGATTCACATGAGGCCCTTTTTGGGAAACTGAAAAGAAGGACTCAGCTCTCAGACAGCCCCAGTGCACCTCAGGCAAGTGCTGGTATTCCCAGTGCTCTACCATGTCTATTGACAGTGAAAAATGATTTTTTTTTTTTTTTGAGTAGTTTGGCTTGACTTCCTACTGCCAAAAGATGGAAAGACTTGGCAGCTCTTAATGTTACTTACAGACTGTTCTACAATTTATTCGGATTATGAATTACAAATATGCAGTTCAAGTGCCTTAGGATGATTTTGTAACAATGTTACAACAGAGTAATTTTACTAGTTTCAGCTAGTGTGGTTTTCCTGGGATATTAATAAAAGTCAAACTTTGGTGGGCAAATGGTTTTCCTTAAGGTAACACAGTGACAACCAAAAACAACTAACCAAAAAAATCCTCAAACTCAAAAAACCCATGCATTTTTTAGAAATTTCACCCTAAATGAAAAGGAAATTCAAAGAAAAAAATCTGAAAACAATTCAGATGTACCTTTAAAGAAGAATGGTTAAACTAGCTCAACTCTATTATGGACACTCGTTCACAATTAAGTTAACTCCATACAGCTTAGTTCACTTCCAAAATAAATTAATATAAATTAAATTAAGGAAGCTAATTTCAAGTTTAGTTAGTGTAGATTAATTTTTTGTGTGTCCTTGTGTAAAAAAGCCCAAAGATTGTGGAAAATGCTAACATACAGAAAGACCTGGATAGTTGTAAGAGCAGACTCCATAATGTACGTAAGACCTTCTATTAAAAGTTTTAGCCTTTATTAAAGCTTTCTATTTTTACCTGCTTAACTTTATCTCAAAATGGGATATTTGCATTTAAATTATTAAAATTGAGGGGTTTTCCTTTAATAATTTTTCTTTGCTAGTGGTGGTATTAAAATGGACAAGGATGTACCTTTAGACTAATCATAAAGGGAGATTTCCAGCTAAGTCTAGAAACATTCATAATAAACACACATTTCTGCATACATGAATATTTATTTTTACATAGGAAATAAATTTAGCATTTTCCGGAACAATACAGGTTTTTATTCTTAAAATCTAAAAAGTAGTGTACTATGTGAAATCTGTGGTCATCCTGCTATTTTCAATATTTAACTCTTATCTATACCTAGTTATAAACCAATCCTAAATGTCACAAAGGAATATATTAATCCACTTTCATGCACAAACTCAAGCAGGTAGTAAAATGTTCTAAAATTATCCACTGCTAACAGGAGACACCAAGACTACCTTGCTTACAATAATTCTCAGGCCATGCACAGCAAGAAGGAAAGGAGGAACAGCAGTCTGATCTAAACATAGAGGTCTATGGACATGACCTGACTGCTAGACAAGAAAGGCCCAGCCCTCTCAGCTTCAGCTGCCTTTGAAGTCTCTGTTGAAGGCATGTCTGAAAAACACTTATTTAGAAACACTAAGAAAGAGCGGGCTCTGCTACAATGGAACAAGGAAGAATCCTTAATGGATAACTAAATACTTGAAGATACCGAGCATTTCTCCAAAAGCAAGTCCATAGTTTCTTAAATTTCATAATGAGTTTATTTAATTCAGTTAACAAGAAATCCTGCAAGCCTGGATAGTTCCCACAAGGGAAATGCTGCTGCCTCCTACCTTCTCTTCGCTTGTACATCAGCATGGTCTTTCACAAATTCCAGCCCACTGAGATGCTCCTGAAAATGTTTCCAGGGGTATTTCAACCAAAACGTACCAGATTAGCAAAGCCCTAATATTTAAACTATAGATAGCAATAACAGACCAGAGTGCATTCAGAGAAGGCACTTCAGGTACTGTTACACTCAGAAATATCCGGCAGAGAAAAACAAACATTGAGCTGAAGACTGGTAAGAGAGGTCAACCTCTTCTAGAACAGCTTTCTGCTGAATGCACCTCAATCTACATCTTCACATGATCAATGTTAGACCTGGATTTAGGCAAAAATCAAATAGGTTTCAAACAATTGAGAACCAGTTCAACCAAAAATTATTTCTAAGCTTTAATGAAATTGAGTTGTTCAGCAAAAATCCATGCTAAAAACATTGGAATGAGAAAATCTTTCTTGTGATGCCTTTTAAATGAACCATTTAGATACTCGTGTGGTGCTTGATAAGGAAGTTCCTGGAATTTTTAAAAGAGTACAATCACCTAATTCAGAAGTCAACTGTTCACTCTACATGTGGTCAAAATCATCCCTTCTTGCTCTTCCTTCCCTTAAAAGTAACCGGCTTCTGTGGAACAAGTGATTTACTGCAGATATCTTTACTGGTACATGTTCTTTGCTTGTACCCATTCAGATCTGCTGAACAGCACAATCAACATAAAGCTAATTCCACGTCTAAACTTAATCTGCTCATCAGGTATGTAGGAAAGGGAGGTAAGAAGTAGATATGCAATGCAGTATTTCTCTCCTCTAATAGATTCTTAATAAAGAAAATGCTGAAATCTCAATGAAATTGCTCAAGGGATCTCATTTACACTTCCTTTCTTGCTCTCCTGTTTAGGAGTGGGTCATAATTATCCTATGGTAAATAGGCTAGGAACCATTTTTAGGTCACTGACAAAATATTTAAGTGAGAAAGCCTAGAGCAATCAAATCATCACAGAGCTTTTCCTACAGCTGGGATGATCTAAATCCAGACACTCATCAGTTTAAGACTGCATGTCATGTATACAGCTACTTAAAAATTCATCTGCACAGCTTTATCATTTCTGCTGTCAAAAACCAGTAAATTCTTATCATTTGATTTCAGCCTAAAACAACTTAGAACCTGACTACAAGTGTTACTATTTTAAGATCTACTTGTAAATCGAACCTGCAATCATGAGCAGAT
>VYZX01029375.1:6066-17394 GCA_013401335.1 Brachypteracias leptosomus | reverse complement strand
CCTCTGCAGACTAAAGCACTCCTATATTATTTCTCAAAATAGAGAAAAACATATTTATGAACCTGTGTCATCTTACAGATGCATATGCAAACACCAGAGAAAGATGATAACAGAATTTGAGAAGTAAAGAACTTTCACTAAGGTCATGCTGAATAATATGATTTGTGAATTTGTCTGATAGCACATGAAGAGTGTTTGAAATGAAGAAATGTCACATACTGTCTGCTGCAGAGACAAATGCTGCTTGCTGCTGCTTCATTAAAATTTTGCCAGGCAACTGATGCTTTCAACATGTGAGGAAGTTAAATAAGGATAAGGTTTTCAACGCAGACAATTCCAAAGGGTATTTTAAGAGTCACGTGTATACTTGGAGGGTGTGTGGGGGGAATCACTATAATTTACATTTAATTTCCTTATAATAATAATTCATTGCCATATCACAATGCAAATGTTATGGTAAAAATACTAATCAGTTGACCTCAGAATCCAGCCCAGCAGTTATTACGTATTCAGAACAATACCTAAGCATGCAGTTTAAGGGCCCATACAAATCTCTTTTGTGTCAACAGAAAAGTAAGCATATGCTTAAGTGCTCTCCTATATTACTGAGCCTAATGTTTTATCTGAGTGGTCTGTTCCTATTGTAAATCAAAAAGATAAAAGGGAAGAATACTAACAAAAAGTTCAAGAATAATGCAAAGAATCCAAGTGAAATAAACAGGTTCATACTGCAGCCCTCTAAGTGGGCTAACGTGGACCTCAGACGTAAAATCTAGGAAACATCAAGTAGGAGTAGGGAAATGATTTAATGGCAACATCTGGCATTAGTGAGGCTTCTACTGATTCATTTCTCCATGATTCAGAAAGGTTTCTGACAAACTGGGAAGGGTTCAGAAAAAAGTTATAAAAATAGTATTAAGTTGAGAAAATTATGTGCTGCATAAAATTAAAAGTTAAATCCCTTTATTTCAGAGCCAAAAAGGTAATGAGATGGTTAGAGTATCACATAAAAGTATTTATTTGGTAGCATTGTAATTTTATTCTGCCACCCTCCTCCCATTGGTGCAAACTAAAGATATGAAGCCAATTGCAGACATAGATTAAAAATAAGATGCAAAATTTTCAACAGCAGACCAGCTAAACACAACTGAGACATTTTCTATAACTGAAGGTTCTAATATCAATGTTAAAAAACTAAACAAATAAAATCTAAGGATTTCATGATGCTTCTCTTGGTTAAATCTGCATAGCTTGTATTAAAAGAAAAAAAAAAAGTATCAGACTAAATCTACAAATGACTATAAGAAAGGATCTAACCAGCTCTGCAGGAATAATTTCCCTAGTATTGGATCTGCAACTTTGAGCAAGCATTGGATTGCAATATATTGAATTAATGTTCCAAGATTTCAAAGCTAACATTTATCATTACAAAGTAATTAGAAGACTTTTGGTTTCTTTAGAGTTTCTTTGATCTATTGGATGAAACCTGACTTGTGGACATTTAAAATCTTTAAACATACTTACACACATTCATTACCTGCTACTTTACTACTTACATTTCTTTGTATCCTGCTCTACATTTACAAACACACACCCATGAATTTGATTAAATCACATTTTTCTTTGTCTTTGAAAGAAGCTTAGATAAAAACTGTGCAATCCCATACGTACCAATCTCCTTTGCTAAGTGTCTCACCTTTGCCAGCCTTTGTGATTATTTAAAAAAAAATAACAAAAAAACCCCAACCACATCTACCTGCCAGAAAGAGAAATAAATGTACAAGATGTCCTTTCAAATTTGAAAACAAGCCGTTACTGTATATGTCTCTTCTTGTTATAAATTATGTCTCAAAAATATCTCTCCCATAGTCTTGTTAGCCTTCCTCTGCCTATCGTAGGTACGTGTTACTCTACTTTGGGCTGTTTGCATNTACTTTGGGCTGTTTGCATAGTGGTGTCTTTTACTATTGCTGCCTTCATTAATAAAGATATAATTTTGAAAACATGCATAATCTCTTACATGCCTCTGCTGCCACAGCTTCATCCTGATACATTCATGTGTCATCTGCAATGCACTCCAAAAATAAAGGCACAACCAGTCAAAATATTTACATACTTCCTCATGAAATATTTCACACAAAGTCTTAACAGCCATAAGTAAGCTACGATGAGTACGTTCACTTATCTTCAGAAAAGTACTTGGAGAATTTCCTGGCATGCAGAAAGAAGAAAACTAAGCCAGACATCAATTTCTGGAATGTAATGTAACCCACGAGTCTTCCTTTTTCCTTTCCCTCTGTCCCTCAGCAGGATAATCAGCTGATACCCACCTTTTTTCACAGAATCCTACCTATAGTGGCATGACCCAACTTATCAAAGGAGCACATGCCTCAGCAGGATCTAGAAGTTTGGGGTTCTTTCAGTTTGATGGACAATGTCACTTCACACAGGGCTTTCCTTCCTTCTGCTTGCTAGATTGGGAACAGAATCAAATCTAACATCTGTATTAGCTACCTTAAATCAGATTCACTGCAGGAAATTAATGGGAGAGAAGGGAACCACGATACTCTTATAGTGGTTTGGTGTTTCTACCTTCCAGCCATCTAAGAAACAGTATGTTTCTTGCAAAATGAAAAATTCCATATGGAAAGATCCATACTACTAGGCTACTAAATGAATTTCTGCTCCAAGTAAAGTAGATAGACTGGTACCAGCATGACTATATGGGCTTTTGTTTAAAAAATAAGCCCTTGTTTAATGACATTTAACTTAGTGGAACAGTTCAAACAAGAATATTTATTTCCTAATTGCCTTGTTCTGCTGAGTGCTCAGCACTCATAAGACAGCAAAAATTAGGAGCATTCAGGCACCTTTCAGGATCAAGTTCCATCACAGAATATAGGTATCAGTTAGTGTTACAAATGAAGGGCATAAAGCAAACAAATGAATTCATGTACCATCAGAATTGGTGTACAGAGGTTAAAGAAAATCGATTACTAACAAGTGATACATATGACAAAGGCAGAGGAAGACAACCAGCCCGAAAATTAATCAGCATATAAATTAATCTTCTTATCGAAGAGCAAATTGGAGTCTGAAGTACTGTTTTCAATATGCCAGAATGATAAAACTTTATGCTGGAAGAATATTAACATAGTATAGCAGAATTTCTCAACTCCTGAGGTAGGTAGATATTGAAATAAGGAGGGAAAAAAGTTTCCAATTTTCTCTAATTCTATTTACCTAGTTCTGCAGGTTTTATTTAGCTTACTAGAGACACTAACACCTTTGAATCTTGATTGGCTTGCTCAGAGCATTAAGACTGAACTTAAACAGCTGTAAACTTTATAACCATTTATGCACCAAATAAGCTGCTTCCACAAGGCTATAAAAGGAGATTTAAAAGGAAGAGACATGACTACAAAAAGAGGGTGTTGGTATGTACGAACTAATGTCATTAATAACCTATATTTATTCAATTTCCTCCTGTCTGAAATGTTCTAGACTTTACATGTTTACTTACACATATTAAAATGTTTTCTCCCCATTCCTCATTCTGTATTCTAGCAGCTTATAAGTCGTAAGTCTGAAACAACCTGTTTAGACATTCCTTTGGACAGCACAACTCAGCCATTTGTACAGGCAAGTGTCTGAAGAATGGGGGTTTTTTCCATTTCTCTCACTGTCTAGTGGACAACTTACTGTATAACCATTTGCTTTGTTGCTATGGAACCTGTGGCAAAAAATCCTCAACCATATTCCAGCATCCCTTATTTAATCTAACAGGAGTCATAAAGACATGGGGAGTAGCTCATTTCCCAGCTTGACTAGATGAACTGTTTTGCAAGCAGGTCATTTCTGAGCTGGGAACTGGAGGTCATTCCAAAGGCTTACAGAGGTCCAGCCTGGCAAACTGAACCAGTGCAGCCCAGTATCAGGCTAATTGCAGGTCTGTGCCAAAGCAGCAAACCCAGGGAATCAGGTGAAGCACTAGCAGAACTATACATTAGGACCAAAGGTGTTTGTCTTCCAGCTAAACTCAAGTCTCTGGCTTTACCGCCGCTTTTCACAATTTCCACCTAGCTGGGACAACAGGTCGTCTCTATTTCATAATACTTATCAGTAAAATAAGGATATTTCCCCACTTGATGGATGGAGCTGAGGTATTGAGCTTTCTCTAGCCAGCTCTTGTGGCCTCCCACTACAAGAAGAGCTTTAATCTCCGTATTTGCTTGTATATCTTTGTCTCTAAATACTTTTAAAAATCTTCAATAAATTGGAAAGCATATCTTCAGGAACACTTTTAAATTACTTGCTTAAATCCCTAATGAATTTTATAAAATAATCCTTACTGGAGATTTACAGTGATCTGATACTATATCTGTATTTTATAGAGAGGGAAACTGAAGGAAAACATACTGTATAGAGCTATAAAGTAAATAACCTCTAAACTTATAGATAATCATGTGCTCTTAACATTAAATAAAACTTCTCTCTTCAATGGATAGATTCTAACAGTGCTGGGATTATTCATAATTAATTTAAAATAAAGTAGAGGCATGTTGAGCATATAAAGTTTTAAACAAAAAGATAGCTAAAGCATGATATAAATATGTTTAGTTTTATTTTTTTCCTTGAATGGTTTCTGGAAAAGATTACCAAATAGAAAGCTTCCATTTCACCCTTTTCATCATGCAAGTGAAAATTTGGAATTAAAGTGTCTCTGAAACTGCAAAACATTTAGATCTTCATCTAGAAAAGGCTGCAAATAGACTGATAAGACTTGGAATTTTACTGGGTAAAGACACTTATCCATCTGCATCAGACCATATTGGGAACAGCTATTTTCACACCCTTTCCTAACTACTAATTTGCTTTTTGTTTCTCATTAAATGTGTCCTTCACTTTACTTCTTGGTAAAGACCAAAGAGTGACCACTACTACTCCTTTGTGCCTTTTAAACCAGGCTAATTTTAGTGTCCCATTTGTAATCACAGGTTCATAAAAGTGTTTTGATGAAAGCAAATAGGAGCAAGCAGTTAATGCAGACAAGTTTTGCCACAGCACTTACATCAGGGATTTCCCACTATTTTTAATTCTTTATCTAAGAAAATTTCTGTAGAACACAAAACTGAAAATACTTACATTTCAAACTGCTCTGAGTTAACTGAATAAAGAGATATAGCTGGTACTGAACAGGTTACATTTTTCCTGGAAATCTTTACAGCCCTAATTATATAATAACTTTAAGATGATGTTATAGGCCACCCTGAGAGGTACCCCAACGGTGCCTAGAAGCACTATGCTTCCTCAACTGGGGCTGGCTGGGGAGAAGGAAATCTCTATTATTTAAGCATCTGTGCATGACAAAATGTATTTCCCAACTAGAATGATAGATGTATAACCATATTAACCTGAATAAAATAATTACTCAATCTTGATTTAGAATTACACTATTGACCAACATGATGAGAATCAAAATNGGGGATGGTGCTGAGTTTGATGTTGGCCTGAAGAGAGCTAGCAGCACAAATATGAGTTTCTTTCTGCAGCAAATGTTACATGTTATGACAATTTCCTTGAAGATGAAGAGGCTACTTCACTTCAGTGCAAGCCAGCAGCAAGCAAGGCCACAATGGAACACGCAGCTGCAAGCCTAAGTTTCTTCAGGATAAAGTGCAGAATTGAGATCATAAGAACTAAGATCTTGGGTATGTTGGCCCCAGGTGACATTGTTTCTCAGTGAGAACAGCCAGCACACAAAGCTTTTACCTCCTGGTTGACCACTTTGTTCTTTTCATTGATGTGCAGGTGGGACAGATGTACATGGCCCTTTTTTTTCCTATACCTATTCCTGCTAATCTTGTGTTCTACTAGTACAACTGTAGCAAAGAGGGGACACTAGTGTTGTGGCTAAGACAGTAAGGCAGGTAGGTCATAGTTTATGTACACTGGCCAGGAGATCAGGGGTGGCAGAAAGAGTCTCCTCTCTCCCCCAGGATAGGTCACATACTACTATTTACCAAATCTAAGAGTTTGTAATAAACACTACTGGAAAAACTTCATATGAATAACCTGCAACCTATGTGACTGGCAGCTGTGAGGAATGCTACTGGAAGCAGTGAAAATGCTGTATCCTTAGGGCTCTCCTGGAATGGCTTAACTTTAGAAGCACTGGAGAATTCCATAAGTCTATTAAGATTTACTAAGATATTTACTCTTCTTTAGCTATTAAAAGGAAGGATCTCCCTTTGACCTTTCCTTTTATTTGCCTGACATTCTCTTACAATAAAACACCTCTGAGCCATTCAAAAATAAATGCCAATTTAACGTTTTCTGCTGCCAAACTTTATGATTTACTATAGATACTTGACAGCATCTTACTTAAACATGTCATCCTTCAAAAGTACTAACGTGTAACCTTAGAGTTAAAAAGAAATTAAGCAACTACTGCTTGCATAACTCTAGAGCTATTAAAAAGGCTTCCTGAAATTAAATTACAACACTGGTAAAACTATTTAGTGCTGCACATTGTTACCAGATCAGCAGATGAGTACTTTAAAGCCCTCCATTTATTCAAAGATAAAGAACTGGACACAACTGCCTAAGTTCCTTCTGGCAGTTGGTAATGAAATGTGCAAACAGAGCAAGTAGTGGGGCTATTCCTTCTAATATACTCCCAGTCTCCAGCCACTTCCATGGGACTTCACAGATCACATGTGCTTTCTAAGAGTCTAAGAGAAATGAGCTTTTGAATAAAAAAGTAACTCTTTAAAATGAAGGATCTTTCATACCGTCTCTCTTGCACAGTTGGCTTAAATTTTATGAAGATGTCAATCACCAAAGTTGTGTTTTGCTACTATATTATGTACTTCTATAGAAAAACAATTTTTTTTTTAAATTGTGTATTATTTATTTTAGATAAAATTTTTATCAAAGCTTTGCATTACTCTTATTCATTTCATCTGATTAGATTGATTGGATTAGGGTGCTACAAAAAAAAATATGTGATCTACTTCCTGATATAACCTTCCAGCACATTTATTGTACAGTACAACTCAACATTTTGTAATTGCTATGGCTCAAGGAGAATTTAATATAGCTTGGAGATTTCTGGAAGGAATCTAATCCTGTTCATAGCCATATGGAAAAACTAGAGGATGTTCACTTTAGATTTTGTGTTAGTCATTATTCTTACATTTGGCTATTACTACCATTTGTCTGGGTGCAATGACAAAACTGCCAGAAATAGGCAGCTACACACATGGTATAAGATGTCTCACTAGAATATATTCCTTATTCTGAGTCGACAGTTACTATTTGTAGAGTTTTCTATCTTGTTTTTATCATTCAATGCAAATGTTTTAAAACGTGCTTGTAGGAGTCCTTTAGGACATAGTCCTTCTTGCATAGAAATTAATAGAAAAACTCCTACTAATTTCAGTGCTGTTTCCCAAAGAAACCAACCAAAATAGCTCCCTTGCAATTTCCCTTTTTGGCCTTTTTCTTTATTTTCTTCCTTTTCCTTTGGCTGTCATTTACAGTCAAAGATCTATCAAAGAGCAGACAGCCTTCCTGAATCACTCTCTAAAGTTCATACTCCACATCATTCTTACCTTCCTCCCTTCCACCTCCTCTTCCCTTCCATCCTCGGCACACTGAAGAACCACTTTCATGCCATGAAACACTTTCAAATATTGAGTTGGATCATAATTTTCTCTTTGATGTGAAACCCACATCTCTGGGTTTTTTCCCAACCACCATTTTTTTCTTATCAAACCTCCTTTATATGGAAACCAAGCTTTCTTTCCCTCAGTCCATCTGAAGAGGGCTGTTATGCATCTGGCAACATCAGCAACGAGTTGAGAAACAGAAAGGAAAACTCCATTCCTGCTCAAAGAAACCTAACATTTCAAGGCAGATTCCTGATACAGGGGAGGCATGGACACCTGTTAAATACATCAGGATATAAGATGCTGCACAAAATGTTTGTAAGTATTTGTTTGGATAACAGTGTGACTAGACACATTATCATTCTGGTTCACAGAAAGGCCATGAAAGGAGCTTGAAGGTTGGCACCTTCCAGAGAGCAGTTGGAGAAACAGATGGTGAAAATAGAGTCATAGAACAAATGCAGTTGGAAGGGACTCGGGAGGTCATGTGGTTCAAGGACCTGCTTGATTCAGAGTTAGCTTGTTGTAAGATGAATTCTACTGCTGTACAATGAGTTGTATGATGAATATCCAACTGAAGTAAATGACATCAGATTTCAGTCTGACGGCAGAGAAATAAAAGCTTTTTCCTCATGACAAAGTACTAAGGAAGTAGAGAGCACTATAATTCTGGAAGAGGAGATTTCATTTCAGGAAGATGAATTATTCTTACAGCCAGAAGAATGAGGAAATATTTTGGATCCTTGCATTTTTGGGCTGAAAGCATTTTACGATCTGTTACAATGGAACTTGTACTATTCCTATCCTCTTTTGATATAACATTAATTTTCAGAATGGAAAGATATTTTGTGAATGGTTGATTAAGTTTAGACAGCTCACCTTTATACAAGGCCCTTTGATGCAATGGGCTTTTCCACTGAAAATTTTCCTTTTTTCTTTGGCTAGATTAAGACAATGGAGTGCAGTGGAGGCGATATTCCTCAGGTTAGAATGTAAATCTATTCAATAGTTTAGAGCTAGGCTATGCGTTCTTGCACAACACCAAGCACTTGACCCAGACTCTGGGGTAATTTATAGCTACAGACTTTCCATACTTGTCTCATTAGTCCTAGCCACCTTATTTCCACCAGACAGTTAGCACAGCCTAAACCAGCAAGTACAGAAAGATGTGGCAGCCCTGAAAAGAAGCTGAAATAATATACTAAGCCTCATGAAATTTTCCTCCTTTTGTCAGGGAAACAATGACCAGAATTTTGCCTCCCTCAACAGCATCACATGATAAACACAGTTATCCTTAAAATGCATAAGAGCCTGAAACAGCTACAGCCGTGTCTTCCAAGGGCGGGTCCGTGGGGTCCAGCTTGAATCTCCAGCTCTTAATAATTAAAACAAATTTAAATGTCCAAGAGAAAAAAAAAAAAGTGGAATAAAAGTTTAGTTTCAGAGATCAAAGATTTGGGGTAATTTCTTTCTCAGTTTTCTTCCCTTATATGTTCTCTCTTCTATTCAAGGTTTTTGTTCCTTCCTTACAGTTGGCTCCAATTACTTTCTACAGTTTCTCTTCATATTCAGCTGTAGAACTACCCTTAATACATCTCAAGGAACTTGGGATCCATGTACATACTAACCCTTTATACAAAACACTTACAATTTCAGATCTTCACTGGACTAAGAAAAAGAGAAGTATATGCTATGCAAGCCACATAATTCAGAAGCTGCCCAGGTGGGGAAGATCAAGAGTGACAGAAATCTTGCTCTAAAGTAATCACATCTTGGCTGGACTAACCACCCACAGGAACTGAAGATCCAGATCTTCATTAACAGAATTCAGCATCTTGTGCTTGTACTCTTTCCAACTGGAACAAGAAAAATGCAAGAAGTCTCTGTCTCACTGAAACATTTTCAGCTGGCTTAATACTTTGGGGTTTTAATGAAGAAGTACAAATTCAAACTCAGTTCTGAAGATTTGTAACAAAATAACCAAAACTTTTCTTGTACCTTCTCTTTGTGTTACTTAGTATAAGTATTAATGTGCTTGGTTATGATGACTAATGTTTTCAGAATATATTGCATGCCTTTGGAATTATTGGTACAAGTACCAGAAGATCTATAACAGAAGATTTATAATACAAGAGCCAGTTGAATTTACTGGTATAGCACTTTTAATTCTCCATTCCCTCCCCCAGTCAGGTTGTACATTAACATCAAGATAAGGGAGCTGATTCATCTTTTATGCTCCTCTGTCTCCAATGTAACACATTAGTTAGGAAACTCGTTAGCTTTTGTTTCTCTTAACATGTTGTTACTGCTTCCTGTTCATAATTTGGAGCAGTTTTCTAATTTTTGCTGACACATCAAAGGAACATGAAAAATACAAAAGCAAACTTAAGCACCTATCATCAAGCAAATTAAGAATCACAGAATCATTTATGCTGGAAGGACCTCTTGAGATCATTTGGGCAACCTCCCTGTTCAAGCAAGATCAGCTACAGCAGGTTTATCCAGGCCTGTGTCCAGCTGAGTTTTGAACATCTCTAGAAATTTCTAGAGTACACAGAGTAACTTTGTTATACCCACTTGCTCATTTTCTTCGAAATGAAATAGATGCCAATGTCAAAGGAAAGAAGAAAGAATCTGGCCTTTGTCTCTAGCATCTATAGAATAACTTTATCTGACATTGTGCAAACAGTAACTCAATTTTTAAAAAGCATACCATGAATCATTCTAGAGTTTATGAAATCTAAAGAGAAGTGGGGTTTTTTTGTGTTTGTTTTGTTTCGTTTCATTTTTTGGAGAGGAGGGGAGATGTTTTTGCCAGACTTAGGCTACTTTTATATAAACAAAATATTTTCAAAACAGTAAAAAAAAAAAGCAGTCCTCACTCATTCAGGTGCTTCTCTAAATCAGGTCCTACTATAAGTTTTAGTTTTCTAAGAAATCTTAATAAAAATCCTACATTATGAAGAAATTTAGGCCTTAATTTTAGCCCAACAACAGCTAAAAATATTAGTAAAAGGCATCAGTTTTGCTGCTCTCATCTCTTATAGGTTTCCTATACTTGATGAGCTGGAAATTATGTCAAAATAAGACTCATGTCATTCATATTTCCTGTGCTAGAGAAAAATGACAAAAATATGCTTTTCTACAGCTAAGCTTGCTTTTTAAAATGTTTAACCTGGGAAATTTTAGACTACCACAGAACACTGAGTTTAATATCATCAAAAAAAACCCCAAGAAATCTCCAGCCTAAACTCACCAGTTCCTTGCTGACAGCATTTCCACGTATGTACTCATAACAGAAAAATGGAAAGAGAGAAAAGAAATCAGGTATTGCAGCATCTAAAATATAGTTTGAAAAGTATGCAAAAGAAATTGACAACAAATGCCTGGTATTAGCTATATAATGCAAGAGGTGATAATGACATTCCTGGCAAAAGGTCAGCTCATCTCAAACATCTGCTCAGAATGAAGCCATTAAAAACAAAGCAGTTTTGCATTGTGGGGGTTTATGCAGCCATTTGCTTCTGGTTTGATCTGCCATAGTTTAGACTCCTTGAACTTTATCCTTCAGTTGTTTTGCTTCCTGTTTTTTTCTTTACCAAACTTCAAAGAGTGTCTAACACTCAAGCCCACAGCCACTATACCTTTTGCAACT
>VYZX01029373.1:56439-111305 GCA_013401335.1 Brachypteracias leptosomus | reverse complement strand
TGTCATTTCTAATTAAGGAGTAACAAGCTGAACCACTTTTGGCTGTCGAGTTTCCAAACCCAGGTTTGTTTGTGTTGTCAGCAACATTTTCTACTGCACAAGAGAAACTGTATGTATCAATACACATTTCTGGACAACAAAGTAAGTCTCCTTACCTTACAAGAGCCAATAGTTTTCAGATGAAAGTGCAGTCATGATGAAATATCCAATTATTTTTAAAGTTGACAGCAGCAACAAAAAAATCAAGAAAAAACATGAAAAGGCATTTAATTACTAAGTGTTAGCCAAAGATACACAATGTTCTACAATTAAATTACAGGTATCTACTGAAATACCTAAGAAACTTTAAGAATCAGCAAAGAATCCCAGTAAAGATTACAAAGATTTAAGTGTAACTGAAAATACTGACACTACCAAAAAAAAAGGTATTAGGAATGGAAGATGTCAATTCACCAAACAAATAATGGAAGTGCATAAAACTTAAGGATGTTGTCCAACTTTTAGGGCATGTATTCATTCAGTTAAGTCATACGTTAGAAATCAGAAATTTACTCTGAACTACAGATGGTTGCAGTTTGAATTTAAGCTGACACCAAGGTTTTATTTTGACTTCTAGCTCAAAAAAAGCTACTGTTTCCTTTAAATGTTTTCAGAACATAGACATAGAAGAGTAAGTTGGTTTTTTCTAATTTTCTAATAAATGACTAATGCAATAACAAGCATCTTCACAGCTTGTAAAGCCAAAATTAAACTGTATATAGAAATGAATCATCTAGAAGGTAAACAATTAAATAGAAGTATACCTTTTGTCGTCTTTCCTACAATCACAGCATCCTCATTCTTGGTCTTCACATTTTGCTTACTGCCTTGTGAAAGCACAAGATCCAAAGCCTTCTGTACATCAAATTTACTATCCAGTACTGCTTGCACCATTGTTTGCTCTGGTACAGACTCTGCCAAAACTTCTCTCATTTGATCAAGGCATGAATTAAGACGGGCTAAAAGAGACACATTACTGTTATAAGACCTTTTTTTTTTATGCAGCTTAAGTGGCCTAACCACTAGCACCATATGATTAACAAAAACAGGAGCAAACTATCACAGCAAGAGATAAATCCTTTAGAAATTAATTTCAATCTCACTTATGCTCAGAATAAGCCTTTCCCCCAAACCCCACAGAATATTTTACTAATTTCAGATATTGCTCTAAGGAACATATTACTATTATTCAGTAGACTATAAAGTCTCAATAGTTAATTTAACAACATGAAAGTATTTAAATATCTTCACTGCAGAGAAAAAATACAAATAATGACCGTAAAATAATCCAAAGTAATTTAGTATGTCAATGTGGCATACCACTGAACAGCACATTTGAAGTGTTTACAGATGCTATAATTAACATCCAAAGTAAAACATTTTCGGAGGCCTCTCAGGCTTTAACACTTGAAAACTCTGGATCAACATGCTAGGTTTAAAACTACATGCAATCTTTACTTTTCCTAAAACTATAATCCATTTTTTGGCTGCTAAAATCAATTTTCTTTGGAGCATTCTTCTGCAACAAGTCTTGACTAAGATAAGTTTCTTAAGTTTTGGCTTGCCACACAACAAGAGACTGAAAATTCACCAGGCTGCCACTCACTGGAAGCAGTGTGCTGATCAGACATACGAACACATGAGAACAGAAGAAAATCTTACCAAATAGGACAGTTTCTGCCAGTTTAGGCTTTAGAAAACAGGAAATGAACAACAGGAAGACAACTACAAATTCTTTATTTGAACACCTCCTCAAAGATGGGGATGTTTAAAGAACTCGGCTAAGGGAAATCAATGCCACAGAATTCAGACTTACTCATAAGCCAAATAGCAAGTCAATGCTCCCCAGATATTTGCTCTGCAAAACAGGTACTGTCAGCGCCCTGCACACTGTGCCCATTGGCCGTTTTATTACCCAACACTCAACAAGGACAGTCTTGCCAAACTCTTTGCAGCCAGACTGACTGCAATCAACAATTCTGTATTAGTGGCCAACACTTCAAACTATTTCAAACACAACAATCCTTTTTTTAGTCCAGAATACTATTTTCCTTATTGTTCTAATATCAATTCTTAACTGAGTCTGTCAAAAGCATCCTGAAAAGCCAGGGTACCATACTGTCTAGATAATCCATATCCACATATTGACTGATTTTTTCAAATTGCCCTCTACAGCATTATTTCCTACTGCAAAAACATGTATATTACACCCCAATTTATCATATTTACCCATATGTCCATGCATTAGCATAGCTTCTACAAATTTGCTTGACAGGGAAACTAGGTTGCTTTTATTCTATTGTTTCTGAATTTTTTGCAACTTGTTTTAAATACCAAATTTCATTCACGCATTTTATGGTCTACTCATTCGCCAATACACTTTACTCTGAGCTTGTAATAATCTAAAAAATAGGCCATGATTATTTAAAAAACATTACAACTAAGTCAACTATTAACACTTAGGATTACAAATCTTTTTCACAAAGCATGTAATTAAGCTATCAGGCAGCAAGTTTAAAAAACAGAAGTATTTTTTACCCAACCACTCAGCTCAGAACTCAGCTTGTAAATTCACAGCTGCCAGACTGAATGGAAACCAAAGTCTCATGAATTCAAAACAGGGTAACAAAAAATGGTAGAGGATACAGGTATCTAAAGATACTGGCTGTTGTTTCAAGGAAATGTGTGGCTTTGAAAGTCTCCCAAATACCACTAATTGCCATAACCTGGAATGCAATACAAGCAAAATATCATTCTACAAATGCTCTGTTCCTAATTCTCGTCCCTAAGCATCCATTTGCAGAATGAAGACCTTGAGCTACATGGATTCTTGGCCTGAGACAGTTGGTACAGCTGTTCTTATGTCTCAGTTTCATACTACATCTCATTATTTCTAATAAGAATCTAAGAACAAATTTCAATCTGTGCAACCAAGTTACAAGTAGTATACAAAAGGCTGTTACGAACTTGAAGAATCACCACTGAAGCTATGTTTACAAAGGATGTTATTCTACAACAAGGTTACAAAATTGTAAGGAGTGTCAGTCAAGTAACAAACATTAATTTGAGACTACTTTAGCAAGTCCTTATTTCATTAAATGGATTGTTTAGAGAACTATGTCTTTTCTATAATTACCTCTATCAACTTGAGTCAACTGATGGCCGGATGTAAAATAACCAGCAGTATCATCTGTACCTTCATAGCCATATTCTTCTTCTAATGGCTCAGCAAATGCTGCTGGTTTATCTTGTCTGGAGTAGATAAATTGAGCTGCTGCATTTGATAAAACACAAAGTTGTTAAAAAAAACAAAACAGTCACATCTTTTTTCCTCCTTTGGAAACAAAACATACCTAAAGGGGAAAAAATGTTAGGATGCTGATGTGTTGCAGTGGGTTGGGGGGGTAATGGGACACTACTATATAATGACTACTACCTGAAGACTGCACAGAGCATACAGCAATACATGCTAGAATTTTACCTCAGTTACAAGTAAAACACAATTAGCATGAAGATAAAAGTTGTTTTTACAGCATGGCCCTGTCAAACTACTGATAACAATTTAATGGAGTTCTTCTCTTCCTGGAATTTCATTAGAAATACAGACCATGAGTTAAAATGTATATTCACACAGAACTTCAAACAAGTGCATAATTCCACCCTGATTTAGCATTAAGGCATACATAAATAAAACGTCTTGCTGAACATGAGCTCCAGTCATTACATACTCTCAGAAATGTAAAATTATAATGTAAACAAATTTCCTTAAGTTATGTAATATCTTACCTAGCTCTGAAATACATACTGAAAGAATATGTATATCCGGTTAAGTAGTTACAGCCTTAGCAACTGTTTCCCAAATGCATGCTATTTCACATTCAATCACCATAACTGAAGCAACTACTAAAAGATTGTTATACAACCTATATCAAATTGTAAATTAAGCTTATGTAAAAAGAACTCTTAAGGAAATTACAGTGCACAAGCAAGAGTTAGTTTTGCAATTTAGCAGTTTACACTTGAATAAAAAGTAAAAACGTTGCACATTCTCATCACAATATACAAGGCTACCTTAATTCTTATAAAAGGTCTGAAAAATCCTAGCAATTAAACTCAAGAGATTGAATGCAAGACAATCTGAATTTAAATCAGGGAATGTGACTACAAATAACAAAATACACACCTAGATTAGCTTATCTAAAATCAGCAGGATGGCAGAGGAACAGATTTTTAAAGACCTAATTAACTCAAGTACCTGTGGCCAGAGGTCATAGACTACATCACAGTTGCTACAGATATAGATCCGGCCTAGTTACGCGCAGTAGCATAGCTTCACATCAACATCAGCCATGCTATTTTCAGTGTCTAGTCAGCTCCAGAAACACTGCCACCAAATCTAGGGAAACCCTGAACTAATAATCCTCTCAGAAATTTGACTGGAGAATACAACTTAATGGTTCTACATTCAGGATGAATTCAGCTGGGCAGAGCCGTTTCAATTATATCTTAGCTGAGCATCACTATCTTTATACTTACTTTGCAACATTACAAATGCTGGAAGGCTCATGAGCTCCACATGATCTTGCAGGAGAAAAGAAAGTGAGGACCAGTGCTGCATCCCACACTAAGCTCCATACCTCACATTTACTCAAAGTTGTGTAAAAAACATCAACTACCAGGTGCAGAATCATAACTGTTAAGCTCAACTAGATCCTACTAACAATTTTTAAATATACCAAATGTCTCAAGACTACCAACACATGCCCATAAACCAGATTTTTACGTTCTGGCCATCCAAAATAATATACATGTACAACTGAAGGTGTACCCAGTTGTCTAATGTGACTTCCAAAAGTACAACAATGCCTAACACTATCTGACTTTAATAGGATTATGACCATTAGGCACTTTCAGAAGTTTCATTAGCTTTCAAATACTGATGTTTCTTTCTAGAATAAAACAGAGTAGGAATCAATAGACAATGCTTACATGTAATCATTTAAACTAACCTGTTGAAGGAGAAATGCAATAATCATCTTCTACTGATTGGCCATACACATCATCATCTTCAAAATCTATGAAGCAGAAACAGTAAGATTAGTCTGCACAATTTCCAAATACTTAATGTTAAAATTCAAGGGGTAGTTTTTACAAGGGGTAGGTTTTAAAAAATTACACATCTCTAGTACTCCAGAAGTACAGTTGAGTATTGTTTTCTTACCCAGGTAAAAAATTCTAAGTTATAAATATAGAATTTTAACACTTAATATTCCATTTATTAGGAAAGCTGAAAATTTTCAAGTGCTGCCATGCTTCACAACACTTCCTCCAGCATCTCCTTTGGAAGGCTGCCCTCACAGTCCAAACCCAACTTTCTACAGTTCCACAAGTCTTCACCAATGGCAATTCTCTTGACATTTCTGCCTGACCTTTCAATAGTCTTAACCACAGACAGCTCAATTACAATCTCTTCTCCAATAACTTGAGAGCAGCATTTTTGCTCCATACCTATCTACTTCTCAGCTTTCTTCTCTGGTCTATCCTCACGAACATCTACCTTTCAACTCAAGTTCAGGAAGGTAAAAAAACAATTCCCTTTGAATACGCAAAACTGTTTCAGCCAAAAAGCAAGAAACTTATACAGTTATTTAAACATAGCCATATACTTCCCTCATTAAAAAAAATCTTGCAGGAATCAGTTACCAGGAAACACAAAGAAAAAATAAATGATCATCCCCCACCAAACAAAAAAATCCTAGTATTGTGTCAATCTTGAAAATAAATTTGCAATTTTCACTAAGTAATCATGAAATACACGAAAAAAGTAATGAAATCTTTTTAAAGATTTTATTGCATACACGTGACAGTTTCACAAATAATATGTATTGTTTGTTGTTTTAAAAGAGTGAGTGAAAAAATCTAGCTAAGAGCTAAAAAAACCCTGCACTAATACCAACTTAACAGGCCCCAGAACTGGGATGTTACAAACATTGTATCCATCTACAAAAGGCTCAAATTGGGTGCATGAAAAGTTCATTTATCTCTCAAGATGGAAAAAGAAAGTTAAAGTAAATTTAACCCTATTATCCACTATAATTTCTGAAAAAAAACAAAATAACCCATACCAACCAAAAGCAGTAACTAAAGGGCTGGCACAAGTGTATGAAAAGTTTAGTGAAAGATCCAGGAAGCTACTTGGGCAATTAAGTATCACAAGATAAAGAAAACATATTATAGGCTTGTTTTGAATGCTTGTCTTTAAAAAAGGAGCATATCGTTATCTACTTTTTGACTATGTTGAAAAGAACACACTTGTCTGCTGGTGCCATCCTAACACCAATTAATCTATACAAAGTCTAGAGAAGAGCTATACATTTTTTTCCAGGTAAAACCACTTTCTGTAGTTTGGCCAATACTCTCCAAGTATTGGTCAATAAAGGAGAACTCCAAGATGACTTCTGTGAATGGTTAACATTCACAGTTAGTAGTAAGTGAAATCACAGTAAGTCTTCTCAGTGTGCATTACTTGAATCACTTGTACATCCCATACTGGTCTAATTTCTAGACTAAGACAGACACTTCAGTGAAAATGGCTCGCTTGCATTGACCAAAAAGTAATTATTAAAAAATGACAGAAATTACAAAGAACAGAGTAGAAGCCACAGAAGCAGTCCACAGTATCAACAGCTGCATCACCAACATACTTTTAGCTGGTTCAGTTCTGATCACAACACCTCGAAAAGAAGAGAGCAGAAATGGAATATGGTCAAATAAAGGCCACAAGATCTGAGGCCTCGGAAACCTTCCCAGGAAATGAAACCAAAAAATACTGCAAATATTTATTTTAGAAAGGAGACAAATAGTTGGGCCAGACAAAGCATTACAGAATCATAAGTAGCATAAAAAGAACATATGGCTTTATATTAAAGAAAAAGACACAAAAGTGTACTTTGTGGGGGACAGAAATTATTGACTACAAAGTAATACATCACCTAAGTATAAAGACCACACATATATACACTTCTAATTAAAACTGATGTGTTACACAACACTAAAGGCTGAAATAGCAATAGAAACTTAAGCCTCACATGGCTACAGCAAATTGTTCTGTATCTTAGCAACTTCATTAAAAGAGATTCTAAGGAGTGTACCAACACTGAAATGAATTGTACAGACTGGGCACCTAACTTCACAGATGACAAAGATTCAGTTGAAATCAACATTTCAACTAATCTGTGATGAAGAGAATCACTGTAGGATAAAAGATTCAAGCAGCAAAATCCCCAATCCAGTCTAAAATTTTGACTGTATTAGGTAAATTTGCACTAGTAAAATTTGCAAGTTATTACAACTTATATGGATTTACCAAGATCACAGTGCAAAACCCAATTTGTCCTACTATAATACATATACACATTACATCTGTCCACTCAACAGCAAAAGACTAGAGGCTGTCAGAATTTCTTGCAATTTTTGTATATAATCCAACAAAGTAAGGCAACAAAAACAGCTACTCCCATACTAAAGAGTTCTTTAAAATACCAGTATCGACTGGAAGTGTGACCATTTTTCTGCAGCCCAAGCCAACACATTGAGAAAAAAAGGTGTCATTTACAGTTTACCTAAGTTAACAGGATAGGGCACAAAGAAAGCTGTAGCACTGCAGGTATGAGCCAAATTCTTACAGAGAGCCCTTTCATTCCATTCAAGCTTCAGTAAAATATGACAGAATGGCGTCTGAAAAACAGGTTCTCCCTTAGATGCTCAACTCCATCTTTAATAACTACATTTCTTCTACTAGTAATCATGTTGCTTCTTATATACTATTATGGCTGAACATCTGCTACAATTTGCTAGCTTAGACTGGAAACACAAACTTCTAAGTTGTGCAAGACTACAGAAAGGTGGATTCAATCATGTTGAGGCTGGTTTTCAAGTCACTCCACCCCCCGCCTGAAAATCGGTCAACTCCGGCAGCTTAAGGTCACACAGGTACACCCAGCTGTGGCTTGGCCTGAGTGCCAGGGCCGCACCTGTCCAGTGTGGAAGCTCCCAGGAGACCTTGGCAGCAAGACGCGGCCCTGAAGGGAGGCAGCCACGTGCGCGCGATCCGTCACTCGGGCGGGAAACAGGTGTGTGGGGGGGGAGAAGTGGAGGGGCGGGGTGAGGCCTCGCACGGAGCATCGTCCAACCCCCGGGGAGGTGAGTGGAGGGGGCGGCTTCTCTCCACCCACCGCCCTTGACAGCCCCCGGTGTACCCCCCTCCGCCCGTGCGGGCCCGGGCACACCCTCCCGTCCGCGAACACCGTCGCGCATCCCCGCAGGGCGGTAGGTCCCGCCGGGAGAAGGGGTGCAGGCCGGAGAGGCACGAAGGGACGGGCGGTCAGGCCGCGTCCGGGGAGGCCCCTGCAGATCTGCCGCCGGCTCCTGCTCGCCACTACCTTCGTCGTAGTTATAGCCTCGGACGTTCCTGTGCCGGGACATGACGACGACAGCGGCGGTGACGACCGCCTCGCTCACCCGCGGTGGCGCTGGCGCGGCGGACCTAGGGCGCCATGTTGGCGTCCGGCAGGCCTGGCGGAGTTCCCCTGCGCAGGCGCGCGAGGGCCCCTTCCGCTCTCCTCGCGCAGGCGCGGCCTCTCCCGCCTCGCGCCGGCGCTTCCTGGTCGGTCGGTCGGTCGGCCGGTCGGTCGCGCGAGGCGAAGGAGGCGGGGAGCGGCTCCCTCAGCCCTTCGTGCTCCGCCCCCGCCGGGCAGTTGTCCACGTCAGCGGTGCGCGCTGGCCTCGCGCCGCCTGGCCGGTGCGGGACTTGCGCCTCCGGCTGCTGCAAGAGCCCCTGCGGCCTCCGGCGGCGTTGGGCTCGGCCCTGTGCAGGCCCCGCGAGGGATGGCACCCGTGTGCCTCACCTACCCCCCGGCAGGGAAACGGGCTCGTTCTCCCCGTGCTGCGGGAGGCACTGGAGGTGTCGGCGCCCGGCTACCCTGCGCTTGGCGCTGCCGTGAGGCTGATCCAGCAGTCGGGTGCAGTGTGGGCATTTGAAGTGTAGCCCCCGTTGCTACATCATCGCTCGCACCTCAAAATGTGCCACCATATGTGTGCGTGTGTAAGCAAGCGTGTGTGAGGTTATTCAAAACAGTTATGTCGCTGATGCCAACATAGTGTTCTGGGTTGGCCTAAGTTCTCTGTAGGGCTCAGTCATTTAAACACACTCAAACATTTCTGTGTTTATGTACCACCCCAGGTGAGGAGCTTGAAAGGCCTTGAAATCACAAGGCTTTTTCAATTCTGGATCTGAAACAGCTTGAATTGACCTGGCTTGTTGGTGACCAGTAGCCATTACAATCTAGTGACTTACTAGTAGCCAGGATTAAATAAATTGGCTGTTGGTAAATGTAATCTATTCATTAGCATTGCTATTGGCAGTGTTAAGCAGCAAAATGTCAAAGCACTAGGCTCCATGGAGGTCTCAATTTGGCTTCATTGGCATCATATTCTGTGCCAAGTACAGACGCCCCTCAGGAAAGGAAAGTGGAACAGAGAAATAGGAAAGTAGACATGGGGTTTTTTCGTGCCCTTCTTTCATGTCTTTGTAGTCACTAGTTTCTGCAAAAATTGATAATGCCAAAACTGTAAAGGTAAGACTGTAAAGCTAGCCTATGACTGGCTAACTGGTTCAAAATTACTACATTAGGAACTGAGTTTCAGCCTGCAGGTGCTGTTGCAGTGCCAAGGGATCAGGTAATCAAGGAACATTCCTACAGCTACTCCTCTTGCTGAGTCAGAGAGAGAAGGGCAAGCAGAAATGACTGTAAGCTTCGGTGGCAGAGGGAGATGGAAGATAGATCCCAGTTCACAGGCCCTGCCCGTGCTTCCTGCTGAGTTCCAGCTCTGACAGACTCAGCTGCTTCTACATCCTCCAGCCCTGCTATTCCCTAGGTACCTACATTCATCTACACACTCAGGATCTGCTAGACAGACAATCCCATTAATATTTCTCAAGTCAGATGTCTTCCATCTTCAAGACCTTTAATACTTTTTTACCATGTTTTTATCCGGTCTTAACAACACCAGAAATTCAGCCTCCTCCAGCCACCTGCATGCCCCAGGTGTCATCCCGTATCCCACGGCATAGCCACACATCCCTGGTTTTGTAACTAGCACCTAACTATTGCCTTCTCCTGGCTCACATGCCAGAACTCACTATCTGCGACTCCACTTCCTTCCTGGTCACCACTGGAGGCAGGCTGAGTTAAACATAAGCCAAAGTTAGTGTTGATATACAAATTGTGTGCAAATGTGCAGATTGTGTCCTTATGTTATTTGCATATTTCTGATTTGTACAGAACAGCACATGCAGCTGCACAAACTTAGGATCTATGTAATATATTTCATATGGTCCTAAGAGTAAAATGGATTTCTAATTAGTGCTGGTGTCCTGTTGACCTTTAGTGACCCAAATGTTCTCTACAGCAGAGGTTTAAGAGAACTTGTGTTGATCTTTATCTGTCCCAATCTCTTGATATGGACTAAAGATACATAAGTGAAGAATTGCTATTGTAAATTATAATTTAATATTACATGGACAGGGTGACATTTCTAAATTCAAAGCCTGATTCCAGCATGTGGTATCTGAGCCTTTAGCAAAATAACTTGAGACACTGCAGCACTACAACCCTTACAGTGTCCTCCCAGGCTGCCTCCAACAACTTTACTTTGGAAATGGCACCCTTTCCAGCTTCCAAAATTGCTTAGAACACATTTTTCAAAGCAGTTAAAAACTCCAGTAAATCTTAAATTATGTAAATTTAGTATTTTTTTCAAGTAGTGACATTTCTCACTTCACACCTGACCATCCTGGTCCAAAGATGTTTCTTTTATCCTTTCTTTTTATGCTTCCTACACAGATCATCAGCTGCTTATGAAATAATAATTTTTTCCTGTTCGAATTTTATGTTCACAATTATGTTATCATTCATGATTTTCAGCGACTGTGGCCTCCACAGATATGACCCACATTTCGTTTGTTTGATAGTCAAATGTTTTCAAGATTTCAAAATTCTTCTTTAAAAGAAGAAAATAAATAATAGCTGTAAAAATATAAAGATGATCTCATCCCAGTCTAGGTGTTCATACACTATATAGTCTTTCTGTGGCATTAACAGTGAACTTGGAAGACTGCTATTTTTCTTCATTTAAAGTGTAGTAGGTTATATCATGTGAAGACCTGAGGAAAAAAAAACCAAGAACAACAGTTTCATACAGAAGCACAATTATTTCATATTACAGCAGTATCTTCAAAGAGTCATAAATACCCTGTGATCATTCCTTGCCTTTCCTTAACTCTAAGACCTATGTAAATGTTTTAGGGAAACGTGTTCAAGAAATAATAAGATTGAGTCCTCAAGTCCTAGCTATGCCTCTGTTACAGCTACTTGTAAGTGAACACGGGGTTCATGAAAGGTATTCACCCGATAGCAGAGCAGACTATAACTAAACATTATTCCTCCAGCAGCAATTAAAGCACCATCAGAGAACCTCATCAATCTGGCTCCAGCAGCTCTGACCAAGGAATGACTAACCCGGTGACTTCTGGTAAACACTATGAGCATTCATTTCCTTCCTGCCCACGGAGATTATATATTAAAGGCGTGTGCATTAGAAGTGAACTAAGACCACCAGTTGCAATCCATGTGGCAGTTTTACTGTTAATCCTGTTTTTTTCACCAGTCTCCTGGGCACACCCAGCCCCAACACTACTTTTTTTTTTTTCTGTAACAGTAAGAATCAATGAATAAAATATTTAATAATTTCTTCTAACTAAGCAGAAAGTCTTTCAAATTTCTTCTCAAAGTGAAGTTACCCAGTTTTTTAGTAGTTTTAAAGTTCTTATTTCAATATTGTTTCTTTTTAAACCAAAGTTAAGCAAGACTTGGTCTGGGAAAAATCAGCATAATTCTAGATGTTATGCCACACTATGCAGTGTGGGTGTTACGTTTTAAAATATAGATATTATCAATGTCACTTAGCTCTTTTCCAGCTGATAAATGATCTGACTAGATCAAAAGAACTGCAGCCAATAAATACCTGTCTTTTTTTGTTGTTTAAGATGACACCATGTAGATCAGAAGCTGATTTAGGAGTCAGAAAGCAAAGAGTATTAATAAATGATCATTTTGTACATATGGTAAATAGCAAGTGTCTCAAAGTTTCCATGCTATGAATGAACTTGTTAAATATATTTATTATTTCTTTGAGAGTTGATCAGTCTGCAGAACAACAAGTTTAGCATGTGATTTAGTGATTTATGATAGTCAAAACCTTATACAATTCCAAAAGTATCTAGCTGAATTAGATGGCAAACAGTAATGTAAAGGCAATTTGATCTGGAAAAGTTGCCTATTTGGGTAGTTTAACATAGAATCAGAATCATTAATCATAGAATTTGCCATAGAATCACTTAGGTTGGAAAAGAACTTTAAGATCATTGAGTCCAACCATAAACCTAGCACTGCCAAGTCCACCACATTTGTGTTCCTCACAAGTATGTAAGTGTGCTGTTACAATAAGGAATAAAATATTTCAGTGACTTCAGCTATGTCTGTACTTCCCGAAACACTTTGGGCTCAATCCCAAATTCCTCTGTCCTCCTGCTGCCTCCCTGCTGGCTCTCAGACTGCTTCTCATCTACAGTGACCCAACCATTGGCCCAGTTCAGTCTCTGCAAGGAGGAGAACTTGCCTTGAACCACACAGCTGGGAGAGCAGGAGTTCAAATTCAAGCATGATTGCCAAGAGCGTGGTAGCTATAGCCACTGTAAAGCACTCACTGAAAATCCCTGATCAATTGTTTTCACCACTGAATGCAAATAATAACAAAAAAGATATGATTACAACAGAGACTGGCATTCAATTCTAGTTGGTCTATGAAGTATATTGTTGATGCTGAGTGAGGTAAGTGATGAGAATCATCAAGAGCTTGGAAAATTTCTTTCATGAAGAAAGATGTAAAGGATTAAGTATTTGTCTTACAGAGGAGATGTATAAAATGGGACAGGACCAAAGTATATACTAGGGAATAGCTCAGAAATAGCCATTGGGTTTTTTCCCTCAAAGTAAAAGAGGAAATTCCTTGTAACTGAAAGAAGGCAAATTTTAAATTGATAATTGATAAACAATTTTCATTCATCACACAATTAGACTGTAAAATTCACTGCCAGAAGAAATGCTCATGGCCAAAAACTTAGCAGTATTCAAACAGTTTAGATACTTGTGTAGATGACAAGGATGCTTAAGCATCATCACAGCAAATATTAAAAATCCATATAAAATTCTGTAAGGTATGGAAATTTCATACTAGTGATTCAGTCTACTTTTATTTGTTACAGGTGACTGACAGGATAAATTAATGGGAGCTACAGACATAAGAAAGAGACAAAACAGAAAGCTGTCATTATGGCTGTTGAATATGGTGCACGTGTCTTTCCTAAAGCACAGTATAATGACTCACCTATACATGGAGTGGCAGCATTCTGTTGTATGTGATTGATTGTACACATCGATTTAGCAAGCACTGTAAAAAGTTTGTCATGGATCCTGGCTATTAGTATAAACTGTGTCTTCACCAGTACACCCGTGGTGAAGTATACTTGTTGAACATAGAGATGCAGTCAAGCTCCCAGTAACACCAGCAGGATCTTTTTTCTGTTGCCTCAGCAGAAAAAAAGAACTCAAATTCTGGAAAATATATTTTCAGAAACATTACACAAGCATCTGGAGGCACCAATTAAAGCAGGGCAAATACAATTTGAAAAGTCCCTTACTTTTCTGGATAAAGTAATTGATACAAATCTGACCAGGGCATTCCACTACTGATCTCTTCATATAGAGCTTAAATTAAAAACAAATGCTGACGTATGTATGCTTGTGGGAGGCATAATTATAGTTGGTTTGTTGGGAGGGCAGTTTGTTGAACTGTATTATCTTAGAATTACTCTGATTTTGTTTTCTGTGTTCTGCACTTAAATTTTTGGGACCTGCCTTTGGCAAACCCAACTGTATATGCTGGGCATAGATATGTGCATACTTAACAAGGTGCTCAACTCTATATGCTGGGCAGAACAGACTGGATGTGTTGTCAAGAAAACTCCATATGCCAGTCTCTCAGAGACTTAATTCTTTGCCCATTCTGGTTACTGACTTAAAAAAAAAAAAAGCTGTCCTGGAGGGAGGTGGGGAGGATTACATTTGCAGGTTCCCATTGCCTAGCACGTGGAAAACACAACAAAGACTTCCAGTAGAAGAATAAATTCTGACTTCCAGAAGGAATCCAGAAGAATTACTGTTTGATATTCATATATTAATTGAGCCTGTGGCAAACTCAGTGAATAAGTATCCATTTTATTTGAAGTGCAGACTCACATATGGGGTCTGGGCAAGTCATGGGGTATCCTGAAGGAGGAATCTCAGCTACACAGTGTTCATCAGGCTCATTTCAAGTACAGCCTTGCTGGAGGCGTGCAGCCCTCTGTACCATGGAGCTTTGCCACATGTCCACGTTGTGAGGCTGGGCAGCCACCTGCAGCCTGAGGTGCAGTCATTACCTTTTGCTTTTGATGCAGAAGGGGCAAACTACAGGCACCCTCATGGTGGGGCTGGCATGGCCGCTGAGCCAGGGAAACCCCCTGCACTCACCTCTCTTGGACGTCCGCTACCTGCAGGGTTTTCCTGAATTACATTCCTTTGCACATGAGACTCAGAACTGAATCTGTAAAATTGGGATATGTCAGGCTGAAAAGAGATATGTGGTATTATTAAGTGTGACAGAGAGCATCATTAGATGAATAAGAAATGTGGCTTCATTCAGACTGATACTATACTTTGGTCTTTGACTAAATTATTTGTTCTCTTCCCCAAAAAAAAGTTCACTTCACAGGGATAATTCTTTATGAAATTATCAAGCACCTCTTCATCTCTCAGTCAATTCTCATGTATTGCAGACTGAAGAATCCCATAACAGGTATTGGTAATTCATCCTGCAATCACAGGAAATAATGCACTTCAGATGTTCTTTTATTTTGCTTTTCTTGCTTTGTCATCTGGTTATATTTTGTGTATCCTTGAGTCAAATGTAGTCCTGGAGCCTAAAGCAGTGACACTAGGAGGGAATGGAAACTTGGCCTAATCTCACACAAGAATATCCTTTGTGTTCAGCTTTGTTTACTTTATCTGACAAGCAGGAACTACTTAACAAGATGCTCATTTACTATCTAGTTTGCTTCACATGTTTAAAGTATAAAATTCTATCACTCGCTATTACAACAAATGTCCTATCTTCCATGAGCTAATCTTGTATGGCAGATGCTCTGTCTTAAATGTATAAATCTACTTGAAAACCAATCTGATAAAAAGTTATGTCTGCAAAATGATGATTCACTTATATCAATGTACTTGTCACTCAGACCTTTAAAAAATACATATAAGACCACAGAGTTGGGTGGGTGCTGAAAATATGCAAGACCTTGATAATAGGAAAACATTAGCCACAAAGTGTAAAGAAGAAAAACCAATTAAAAAAAAAAAAAAAAAAGAGTATTGGTGTCAAAAGCCTAACTGATGTAGCAGTTCTGTGTAAATATTATGCTAGCCCCGAAGTATCCCCTCTGGAAAGATTATTGTCACCTCAGAGGACAGGTTAACTACATAAAATTTTGCTTAATATGCTTAAAGTTATAATTGCTTTATGTGATTTTGTTGCTGATTGGAGGCTTGGTGAACTTTCATCTGCATTGAAGTCCATGTATTTTTTGTTTGTATCCATGCAGTGAATTCCCTGAAAGACACAACAATGTTGCAATGCAAGCCAAATTCAGTTGGCGTTAAAGTAATTTTTCCCAAATCATGCATGGACACAATGGCAAGAAATGGTTCTTTCTGTCTCTCTGCTGTGGATAAAATAATTTCCCACAAGACTTCCTGCTGAATCAGGTATACCTTGCACCAATCATTCCTGCAGATAACCTCTGGAGAGGCTAACACATGACTTATAGTAACAACTACATCATCTTTGTATGGAGCAGATCCTTGTAGCAACGAAGACTCTCTTTGCGCCTCAATCACGGAAATCTAGAATTAAGGCAATTTTCCTTCTACATCAGTAATCTGGGTGGGTTTTTTCACAAAATTCTATAGAAGCAAGGCATATGAAAAACAGTTTTCATACATTCCTTTAGTCTTTGTAAAATTCAGTGGTGAGATACACGAGAGGGATTTAAATTAGTGCTCCCTCAGACAGAAAAACATCTACAATTGAACTGTTACATGTTCTGCGTGTGTGTGGAGTTTCACATTAGCCATAGTGTGGACTCGATGGTGTCACAGAGATACAGAACAGCCTTGGTTACTGCTGTGAAAGGTAGCTGGGGGACAACAGATACAGTGCAGAAGAATCTGGGTTTCATCCCTTCACTCTTTGTGAAATAGCTTGTTTTATTTGGCAGAAACTATTTCTGGAGTCTGAACTATTTAAAAGAAATAGTGACAGTCTATCCACATTACTTAAGTTGATGGTGGTATATTCAGGAGTTAACAAAATTTCTTCTATCCAGTATTTCATAATTGATACTCAGCAGTATTAAGAATGGATGAATTAAGTCAGTGTAATTTATTTGCAAGATGTGTAAGCGACTTCAGTGAAATTTAATCAAGAATGAATTTAACCCTGTAGCAATAAATTTTAGTAACTACTTTCCATTTGGAAACCTTATTCTGGCAGAACATCAGATACCTGCACCAGTGCTTTGCTGGATTTCATAGATTTGAGATACTAATTTACAGCTATGATGCAATGCCAGCACTCTGTATTGGTCACTTAACTTTGTTAAAAGAAAGTTTAGAATCATGGGAAATGTTACGAGCAGGATCAGTAAGTGCATTATTTCCAATAGAAACAAAAAATAGTCCTGCTTCATTTTAATTCAGCTGTGCTCATGTGGAAATCCACATTTCATTTTCCATAAATGCTACAGCAGAATTCTACTAATAATTTCTAACTAAAAGATTCTGGTCATCTTTTTATGGAAATTCATTTGGGGCATGATCTGAACCTTTTGAAAGGCAATAGACATAATTGCATTTGCTTGCATGAATCCATTTGACACTAATTAGACCAACAAAACATAAAAAGGAGGGGATTTTGGTAGAACAAAACTGCAAAATTGTACACTGAGTTCCAGTGGAGTAATTTGTTTCAGAGAGACACCCTATTACTGCTACAGGAACCATGAGCTGAGCAACAAAAGATAATAATAATAGGTATAGAAAATGTCTTATCTGTGTTCTCAGGCAGTGAGAAAATGTCAGTGGATGTTATCTGTGAAAACACAAGATTGAGTAAAAAAAAAAGAAAAAGTGAAACATAACAAAAAGGAGGTGAATAACCAAGTCTGCCCCTTTGAGCTTGAGGAGGTGGGAGAGGAGCACTGGAACCAGCTGGTCCTGAGCCATTATTTAACCCAAAGGGAAGGCATCAAGTGAGTCTTGCTAAGGACCAAGAAACTCAACTGGATCTGTTGACTCCTGGGTGTAGGGGCCCTTGGGGGCAAATTTAGTCAGGGGAAATAACCTTGTGTTGTGCTACTGGGTAAAGTTTGCATTTCAGATAATAACTGTGCCTGAGGGAAGGGCTTTAAAGAGGCTTGGGTGTGGTACTGGGTTTTTTTCCCTGGCTGGTGAGGGAGCCTGCCAGTTTACAAAAATATAGGGGCTTAGCAAATGCCATATGCTTGTACAAGACTTCCTTCACCTTGGAATAAAGACATGACACTTTCCAGTATTTTAAAGCAGACTTGACACATTGCCTTTGAGTGCATATCAAGAAAATGATCACTTCTCAAAAAGAAGAGGAAAAAGATTGTTTGTGATCCATTGATTTGATTTTAAAAAAACTAACTTCTTGTATATTGGTCACACTGGTTCCAGGCTTCCAAGCACAAAATGAGCTCTTGAAATCTTTTGGAGATGTTTTTTCTATTGAAAATAGCAGGAGAAAATCAAACAACTGAGAATGGAGGGCAAAAATGTAGCCATGAAAAAGATGTATACATGAAGAAAGGAGAATAAATAATCATTGGGGGAAGTCAAAATACTTGTATATATTTCCTTTGGTAAGGGCAAAAATCTGTAAAACTAGGTCTACCTTCAGTTTTACCCAAACAGATTGCTGGTCTATGCTATGTTGTCTCTCTGACTGGAAGCTGAAGTTATCTCTTACAGTGCCTTATATCAGCAGCCAAAAGTAAAACACAGACTTTCAATATAGCTTAAATGTGATCTTTTTGCATCAGCAAGGTTGAGGAGAAAGTTATAGCTGGCGAATGGATGAATGGGTTGCTTTGATGTAACAAGTTTTATTTCATGATAATGCTCAAACAAATAATCTGTTCAAGTTATAAGCAGAGTGATCACTTATAGTCTGAGCCTAATACAGACCTAACACACTTAACTGTGTGAACAGTAAATACTTTGTGAGAGTAAGAAAGTGAAAAAAGTGTTGTTTGCAAGCATTGCCACATGGTGTACAGCATTTGCTGAGAATGATAACACAACATCTCCAGATCCCCACAGGATGTGTATTCTTGTTATTTCAGGGTCTCTTCCAAATTTATTTGACATTATTGTAAGATTCATATAAAACTGAATGGATTTCGGTCCTCAGCTTGTCATGTAAAATACTGACTCAATACAGAGTTTATATTTGGAGAGGTAAAATAAAACCTTCCTATTCCCACACCCTGAATAAGCACTTTCACTCTGTTTAAGATCATTCCAAAAATAACAGGAAGCAGGCAGGTAGTAGGTACTATCTGGCCTAACATTATAATTGCAGCCCCAGGGAAGAAGGGAATAATGCATTCTTCTATACCCATTTTCCCCATGACTGAATCTTCAAGGAAAAGGGGCATTTGTAATAATAAAGATTCCAAATCCTTTTTAAAGCCATCTGATTAAATCATTACTTAAAAATCAATCATTTCTACCAGTTTGATGGAGTACATATGTAGTTGTTTACTATTTACTCCATTTCCCTTCTTAACTTGAGGAATAAATGTCTAGTGAAAAACATTATGGAGAGACTTGTATAACCACAGCTCAGCATATGAGTGGAGAAAAGTAAGCATGTGTTTCAAAATGTAGATCTCAATTGACAGTGTGTAAATATTTGCTTATAATTACTCTTTATTAGGCTTTCTGCTGATAAGAGTTAGGAGTCCTCCACAGGGGCTTGGAAGGCATGAGTGGCAAGGGAAGCCGGACTGCCGTCCTCATTCTGGGAAACACGTTATCCATCCGTCCGTCCGTCCATCCATCCATCCATTCATCCTCTCTGAGTATAACCAGCTACAGGTACATTCTCAAATGTTGCAGAGCACCTAAATTAACAGAGTTTGTGCCTTCAGCTGGTGATTTCCTGCTGTTTGTCAGTGACCTTAGCTTCACCCTTAATGACTGAGGTGAGCCCCAGCTCCATATTGCCTATTTGTAGTTCAGCAGCCTCTCATGAACTAAACTTAGCCCAGAAAACCAGGAAATGAGGCCAGCATCCAGCCTTTCAAGTGGCAAGATGGTTAGAGGTAGAACAACAATGTTGCCGTGAATCACTAGCCGGAGAGTCAAATGGGATCACAGGAAGAAGCAAGGATGAGACACTGGCCTTCAGGTGTCTATCTGCGAGAGGGGGGACATGTGGGTGATCTGCAGGCAGCTATGTAAGAGCATCATCTTAGTGACAGTCTCTTTTGATAAGGGATTATAGCTAAGCAACTGTCAATCAAAAAAAATTGCCATATGAAACTTCTTTTTCATTGATTCATGGACATGAGAATTTGTGTGACAATATTTCTCAAAGAGTGCCTCCATTCATTAGTGTAAATTTGTTCTCATGATCATCGAGTGGTTCGTTATGCAATCTTAGTGTGATAATTTCTGGGGAATTTGTACACCGTCAAACAATAAGGGCTCTATACTCATCAAATACATGGCTTGCAGATGATCAGAGAATATGTTTCAACCCTCACCTCATACTATCTTGCTAAACTTGTCTGGGCTGAGAAAACTTGTTTTTGCTCTTCCCTGTGGGCTTCCCACTAAGAAATAAAAATTAGATGATTTTGGTATTTCCATCTCTGCTCTCACAACCCACGTGATACTGAAACAACTTCCCTCAAAAAATCACAAAATGAAACAGTGATCTTCCAAAAAGCAAGAAAACAGTTACAGAAAGGTGAATGAAACCTCTGGTCTTTGTGCAAAAGACAAAAAGTAGTCTATCAAGAAAAATACGTGTGATTTGTTTAACTAGAAATATTGCACTTTATCATGCTTCATTCAACAGGCAGTGAAGACTGTGAGGCTTTTCCTGGTAACACCAGTGAGAGCTTGAAGACAGTACTTTCTGTTCATTTAAGACCCACGCACAGGTTCCTGCTGATTTTCTGCTTAGCTCCTAGGTTTAGTAATAATGGAACTACCTTTAACCTTGAGGCAGCTATCATCTTCACACAAATTAAACTTACCTGTACATGGTTTCTCTGCAAGTTTATTGTTCCTTTCTGACAAACTTTCTTTTCTGTCTTGTCCAGGAATACTGATCATTTTACAGATCATAAATCAAGAAGAGATTAATGTTGTCACATAATCTGTCCTCCTGCATAAACTACCTGAATCAGTTCTTATTTGAATTGGTGCATGGCTTTTAGATGTGTTGTTTTATCCTGATCTCATGAGTAAATGCTTCAAAGCCAGAAAAAAAAGGGTCAAGGCCCACATTCAAAAAACTTGTGACCACTCTGTTCTGCCCCCATTTCTATGACAAGTATTTTGGTCTACATTTGTACTTCTAAGTAAAACAGACTGGAGACTGCTTTGGTCCAGAAGACACATGATGTGGCTTGAATCCAGGTCTGAACAGATTAATTTTATCCAGACCTCCTAATGGCAAAGGTTCCTGCGATATACTGTCCACTTAGCAACACCCACACATTTTCGAGGGTAGTAGTGCTGGTTGGTGAGGGCCAAAGTTATACTTGAAAGTGTGCTAAAACTGTAAAAGTATCAACAACTGCAGCAGGGTGTATGAGTACGAGCTCTGACCCTGTTTTACTTGCGAGTACAAGAAAAGCTCAGTGACCTTTATCTAAGCTTGCAGTCATTCTCCATCTGCAATTTACTTCTCTGTCATTTATGCAACACTCCCTGTGTACATACTTCCTTCACTCCTCCCTTCTATTTGTCTTGACTACTGTATATCTAATAAACTTATCTAGTACACCCTATCACAGTCTGAGGGCCTCAGAATCTCTGAGATGGGTGCTCTTACATTTCCAACCTACATCCCAGTTCTTGTGTATTTTGTTTCCTCTTTGTTTCCCCAAGTAAATATGTGATGTGGTAGCTATTCTTAAAAGCGGGCTAACAGCTGGCTGAGCTGACTGTACATGCTGAGGAAATGGACAGATGTTGTCCATCCTGACTGATAGTAGGTTGGTTTTACTCTAAATGAAAGCAATGTGTGAGGTACAGCCACAGCTCTGGTACATACGGTCATGAGATCATTGTAAATGTAATAACATGGCAAAGTAGCCTTTTGAGAATTGAAAATCCTGAGAATTTATGGAAAGATTAATGATTTCGAAGAAGGCAAACTGGTCACAACTGTGCATCTGTCTTAAAATCAACCTTATTTCTGGACTGGTGGAGGGGAAGAATAAATATTTACTATGTAGATGACCTTTCAGTATGGATTTTAGCATAGTGTTAATTTTTATGGTGTTGAATTTTCTCCATAGGTTCAGGTGGGCAGAGAGGACTATCCATTGTTCCCATTCATGTCAGGCAAGCATAATAGAAAGTATTTTAAATTTGTATTTAGTCATCCAAGCATCTTTTGGGTTTTGCCAGTATTTCTCTTTGTTTGGGGATCTTTTGGGCAGCACCTTTCTTCCAAAAAGTGTCATATTCCCTAGTGAAAAGTAATTATGTGAGAAGACCTAACCCTTCAAGCTGAGATACTTGAACATTGAGAGACATCTACTGATACCATCCTAGTTTTATCTGGCTGTTTGGGGAGGAAGGAGTTCTTGACTGTTGCTGTCTAGTCATGATTCTGTCAAGATGGTGGTGAGTTTTCTTCTCAGGTAGTCTGGAGATGTCACTTCTTTCTTCAGTCAGTAAGTCTGAAGGCAGGGAATGAGGTCTTAGGAAATAAGATGTTCACAGCATTTGAATGAAGGGCAGCTCTAAGCAAAAAGACCTTCTGTGGATACAGCTGCTACTGGGATCCCAAGGTAGAATGGGAATGTGGTACAGAATTTGGAGCTGTAGTATTTGGGAAGGAGCTAAGGAGCAGGGGTCATGGCATGCCAGGATATGGCAAATTTCCTTAAGAGAGGTAATTGGCTTCAGTGCTTAAAATGTGTTCCTTTTTGCTAGCTAGTAACTAACTTCTTGTCAAGGTTTAGGGTCAGGGCCATCCACTAGACCTGTAACAGATGCTCTCTGTTAACCCCTGTCACCTCCCAGAAGGGGAAGAGAAAGGGAATAAGGGAGACGTATGGATTAGAAAACTAAAACAGTTTTAATGAAAATAGTAATAATAAAATGAAATACATACAAATATATACAATGCCAGTATTGAACCCAACCTCTCCAATGGCAATTGCATCACCATCACCACTGATGCTGTGGAGCAGGCACTGGGGAAGTCTCAGACTGGACTCAGAGGCACATGGGAACAGGATTAAGGAGCTGGATTCTGGAACTGGATTCAAACACATGGATCAAGATCAAAGGCAGAGTGGACAGAGTCCTCCTTGGATGCTGGCCATTGAAGGAGAGAGCTTGACCCTCATGATCCCTCAGCTTTATACTGAATATGACGTATATGGAATGGAATACCTCATTGGTCAGTTTAGGGTCACCTGTCCTGTCCACTTCTCCCTGCAGGTGTAGCCTTTTGCTTTCTGCACACACCCCCCGCAGCCCGGTACACAATATTTAGCAGTGACCTTGGTCTTCACAGGAGCAAGCATAAGCAAGAGCCTTTCTGTACACCAATCCTTGGTATTAACTTTAAACATCAAGCATTATCACTTCTAGAAGAAAACACTGTCTACAAAAATGTGCCATTAACTTCAGAAAGTGCAGTTACTTAGAAGAACCTGAGCTGAAAAGCAAAATCACTGAATAGAATTAGTACTGTTCTAACTCAAACTGGGACACTTTAAAGCCGGCACACTGGACTGCTGACACTCATACAAAGTCAGACATGATTCACATTACTTTTGAGACTACTTCAAACATAGATGCAGGTGGCATCACAATGGTGTTGGATGCCACCCTCTGCAAGACGTGCCTTTCTCAAAACCACAGTCTGCCTTTGTCGTCGTTGTTTTAGAAGAGGCCCTTCAGCTGGTGTTATCACATGATGACACAAAGTGTGGGAAATGAGAGAGTCAACAGGTGTTAAGAGACCTTGAATACCAGAAGCAAGAAAAAAAAGGAAAAAAGAAAAGACTAAAGTTAGGCCAAGAAGATATAAATGCACCAAAAGTTTTGAAAATTAATTTCAAGGTAAAAATACCCAAACTAAGAGAATTATAGATCATTCTGGCTAGACCAGAGGAGACACTATGCAAGAATAATGTATTTATAGCCTATATCTTCATGTGGTTACAAGATTTTCCTACTCTATTACATCAGACTTTTCCTGGGACTAAGTAGAAAAAAAACTTATTTACTGCTCTTTATTTGGAAGATTTTGCTTGCAACAATGAAGCCATGCAACACTGTTGGTTTTGTTGACACTTTTTCAATGAAAACTTGGTTTCAAGACATGGGCTCCAGGGCAACCATAGGTTCTAGGGCAAACTCAGTTCTAGAGCTGTTGGAAAGTTAGGGTAGATACTGAAAGTCACATGTCATAAATTTTCTCTTTTTTTTTTTTTTTTAGTTGAATTTCCTAAGGAAATGAGGATTTGATTGTGCTATCTGTCCAGAGGTCTGTCTATCTCTTCCTTTTTATGTCTCCTGCTCCATAGCTTCTGACTTTAGTGCCCAGTTTCTAGAAATTTCAAGGTGTGGCAAGTATCTCAGTGATAATTATGATCCTAAGTGTTTCTTGGAACTCATTTCCTAGGTGGAATACCATCCCACATTAATACTACAGTAGAGCAAAAGGAAGGAGAACTGCACAGTTACAAAAAATATTTGCCTCATTGGCCAATGTAGATATAGAGGCCAATGCCTCTATATAGTGTCTGGCCACCAAGCACATCAGTATCTCCAGGTCAGCCACAATATCAACATCTTCTTCACACTAGAGGTGTTGAAGGAATTATTGCTGAGCAGGGGCTGTTGTGGAGGAAAAGGTTAAGGGACAAAGGATGCAAACGTGTAGGAAACCAGGAATTCCTTTGCTGGAACTACCTATTAATTACACATACAAAACCTCTCTGCAATCAGAAATATTCAGCATGCAGTAGACTATTCAAAAAGCATATGCATGAGGAAGTACCCCAAATGCATCTTAAAATGCAATTAAATGTGTGTACAAAATAGCTGAGGAATATGTTGATATGTTTATGCATCAATTCTAAATATTCAAATGCTTACTTACATATACAAATAAAATGTGCAATTACAGCACTTGTAAAATAGGCACCCAGAAAATTTGATTATCATTTCAGTTTTATTAGTATTATCAATTTTATCCAGACTATTGACAAAAATCTCTCATCCAGTTAAAAAAGAGTAATTGTCCCAGAAGTATTTGAATATATTGTATATATTTACCAAAGTATGACTTTCAAAATTAATACAAGACCAAAACTGAACATAATTAATTGGAAGAATGTGTTTCAGAGCAAAGACTGATAATGAAAGGTATCTTCTGAAACAAAGGCTGAAACAAACTTTCAGTCCAAGACATTGTTTTTTCATTGCTATCACCAGTGGGGCACATGGTCCATCGTGGCTTCTCTGCCAACTCTTTTATCGTGAGTTATCAAGGGATCAAAAAGTCTGTCAAACAACAGAAAAGAGATAACACATCCGTAAACCATAAAGTTTCATACGTGCCTCCACAGCTTTATTCTAATATACCAGAAGAGGAGAATTAAAATGACTGCTTCCTCAAGTCCATCCACGTGCCACTCTGTGCAAGCCTCGAGGAGTCAGACAAAAGGGCAAAACTGTCTGTAAATGAGATTAACATTGACAAGGGCAGCGAGGAGTCAGCTTGGTCACTGCTGCAGATTAGCCGGTGCTCCCAGGCGCTCTACCCAACAGAAACACTGTGGTGCCCCAGGAGCTGTTCCCCAAGACTACTTATTCCACCTGTGGCAAACCCTTGGATTTCACTCCAAGAATGCCAGGAGGGAGAAGCATGGGAGAAACTACTGGCAAAACTGCATTACAACTTTAATCTTACTGATTTTAAATTGAATCTGCATAAGGGACCAGGCCCTCTATGTAGAAGAATGTATTGTACTAGTGAAAAATATTTCTCCCCAGATCAACAAACCAGCAGTTAATTCCTCTAAAATTAAGTCATTATGTTAAAATTAAGCAAGAATTAATTTCTTTAAAAATATCTACATCAACTTTAAAAAATGATTTCTTAATCTATTTTAATTTCTACCAAAATGTTCAGAGAACCTCTCTGGCCCTTTTATTATAAATATTCACATATTCCAGATGTGACTGCAAGCATAAGGAATAACATTGATAGATCACATCTTTTAGGTACAATTCTGCACTAGTAGTTAAAATAATGAAAAATTCCAAAGATAAGCCTGCCATGTGCAATACAGAAAAGAAGATTAAAAAAACAAGCCAAATGGAAAATCACCTTTAAAGTCAGCAGCAAGACTCTTCCACAGAAACTAAGTACAGTCAAAATAAAAAAAATCTACCAAATAATTAACAAGTGTAGTTGAAAATAGGGTGGAGTGGTTTCAGGCTTATGCCCTGAAGGAAGTAACATGGTACCACATTAAATCATGCATTACAGGAAAATTAAATCCTAGCCACCTAGCTGCTGTTGAACCTCTAAGAACTGCCAATGCACAGGTGGTTAATAAGGCTAAGAAGGAAGTCTGAAGCACAACTGTGTCCTTCTACTTAGACTTTTAGCATTGCTCCAGCAGACAGCCAAAATCATCCTGGCAATGTTATAGGCAGTTATGTCAATGAACAGCATTGCTGCTACACTCTACATGGGAATCCACATCCAAAGCTCAGCAAAGTCAAATGTGAGAGGGCTTCAGTGAGCATTGGATTAGGTCCAGGTTGCATGAAGCAGAGAATCTGCACTCAGGGCCTGGGAATGGAAAGTGTCTGCACAACCCAGCCTATAGCAATCAGCAAGAGAATGCTTCTTGGGTACGTACATATAGATTTCTCTCTCAAAACACTATAATCCAAAGGTGAGTTCAGCTTTCTTTGTTTTGACTATCCAAAGTTTGTAATAGCTGAACTGAAAGGGGTACAAAACATAGCATTGCATCATTAGCTAGTCTGACAGACTGAAATCTATGTGCTCATAGTATGGACTGCTGTAGGAGACTAAATACCCTGAATAACTGAAAAAAAAAACCAAAATGAAACATTGGAAGGTATTCTTTGAGAAAAGTACCTGCTTGATATATGAAAACTATGACCACAGTATGAGTCATTGGAAGTGACTTCTGATGATTCACTGCCATTTTTTAAAACTGATAACAATCTCCAGTTGTTTCCAAACCCTTTTTTTTAAAACAAACAAATGGCTTGGCCAGCTTTTCATATCAAAAGCCTGCAATTTAGTTTTCTTCTTCTTAAGCCTCTAAACAGCTGTATTAGTGGGCTATAGTAGGTTAAGATTGCTCACATTTCTTGCTTCTTGGAAGGCAATTTTGAGCATGGAGCATCGAGATCTTGACTGCTCCATCTCAGACTCTAAATTACTTGCAATTGTGGAGGTGATCATCTCCCAGAAACTGGACCAAGGGAACAGAGCTCATGTTAGTAGACCACTGGAATGTCACAAGATTATGTCTCTTGGTTACTAACATGGCCTCAGAGTAGTGACTCGTGCCTTACTTAGGCAGGAATATTTTGTCACTTGCTTACACCAGTATCATTGCTCAGACAAAAATAGCTCAGTGGAGGTTCTGTCAGGTATGAGAACGTTCCTCCCAGTCAAGCATGTATCCCTTTCCAAATGACATGTTATAAACTGAAGAAAAAAAATTTTTTCCATATCAGAAAGAGACAGTTGTGGGTTATTTGAGTCTAGCTAATTCAAAGTAATTTGACACATTCAGCAGTGCCCATGTGGACAGAATTTAGCAGGGAAAGACTTGCCTCTGTAATTTCTAGTCCTATTGACAGTTCCCACATTCTTTTCTCCTAAACTTTTTCTTTCCTCGCTTGATCTGAATTTAGGCATGGTAAAAAAGTGTCCCAGCAGTCTCAAGGTATCCAGACAAATTTTGCAGGTCACAATTTTGAAAATTATTATACAATTTTTGAATAGCTTTGAATAGTTTTGGAAACTCATTCAAGTTTAATCTACTTTACAGATAAATTATTTTATTAAAATAAATGATACATTTCCTAGTTTAGACCACAGAAAGAATTTCTTCAGTCTGTTCATTCTGCATCTTATCACATATAGGTAATATGAAAAATTTGGATATGAAACACCAATAGCAGATAATTTTTCCAGTAATTCTGCTCTGAATTTTTATTCTACTCCACAACATACATCAGTGATTGCAGCCACATGGATAAAAAAAACAAACTAGTCTTGGATTATCTGTTGCTCCTATCATTGCTGACTGTCTGGTGAACACTCCTAGGCCATTTCAGTGCAGTATCAAAGAGGCTAACTACTAACTAAAGCACTCTGAGCCTGGTTTGAGCTAATCTGTTTGATCTCATAAAGGAATGTTCATATATTTAGCTACCCAGTCTCAGCTGGGAATTGCAGCTAAGAGTAAATTTTAATGAAGTTGTTTGTTAGAAAAATGTGGCAGAAATACAATTGAGTCATAGGAATTCAAGAGTAGATTGTAAAAAGATCCATACTGGATCAGTTCTAAGACTGATCCAGCTTAGTATTCAACATCTGCACTGGCCACTAGCAAAAATACTAAGGGGAGGATATAATGAGCAAGACCAGATACTGAATGATGCTGGTATGTATCAGCAGTCAATAATCAGCAGTTTAGTGGTCTCTCAGTCTAAAACCTCTTGATGGACCCATCCTATGCTGATTTGACTGATCTCTTTTAATTAATCTATATTTTGTCCTTCTTGCTATCCTATGACACTGGTTTTGCCACAATACACTTGGGCATCATGTGGAAAAAATATTCTCCTTCTCTTAAGCCTGTTGTCTAGTGATTTTATGGCATGGCTCAAATCCTTATGTTGTAAGAAATAGAAGACAAGAAAAGCTTTTACTAAATGTAAAACCAATTTATCGTGTCATATCTAATGTATTGGGCATTATTGTTTACTTATAAATCAATATAATTGCGCATGTCCTTACTGAATTTTCCATTTGTTTTTAATGCATGTAGACCTGGCAGTTTATGTCATTTCAGTTACAGTAGAGAGATCAACGCTTTTCTGATTCCTATGGGGACATCTGTTCATTAGCACACAGGGTGGCCAATATTGCTTTAGGTAAAGATCAGCTAGTTCCTCTGTTCTACACACTTGGGAAGAATAGTGTTGCTTCTAAAATGTAACAAATGTTTCCTGGTCTCTAGCCAATATATTTTTGATCCTTTCTTGATCTTTATTTTCACTAATCCTTTTCTTTTTGTATTCTTGCCTTTTGTTGATATGCCAAAATTCTGTCAGTTTTGTTTCCTCTTTCAAAAAACGTATTTTTGTTAAGTTGAATTAAGCATTCTACCCTGTTGCCAAGAGCAAATTAAGTTCCCCACACACTGAAATCAAATGTCGTAAAGTGTCTGGGCAATTAGCTCTTAATATGTGGTTGCTGTAACTCTTAATTTTCCCCTTTCAAGAGTATTTTTTTTTCCCTCTCTCTTTGTTTCTGAACAGAAGATGTGAGATTCCTTCTTTCCCTCTGGATGTGGCCTTTTAGTTCCCCAGCATCCAGCAATCATCCGCTGATACTTAGCCAAACCTCACATTTAATCTATAACCCAAAGGTATTTGAAGTAACAAATTGTTCATTCTTCAACCAGAAAGCTGAGGTGGTGGACCAGCCTGCTGGAACTGGAACAAAACTTGAAGAACAGACTTCTGAAGAGCTCTCCTAAGCACCGCATATAAGCACATCATATGCATACACCAAGAGATTTCCCATGACGACTGAAAACTGCCACAGCTCACCCACATAACTCAACAACAGAAGTCTTTTACATCAGAAATTATCTTCTGTGCATTTGTTGTCAGGGCTTTAATTCCAACAGGTTCAAGGAGGATAAAATATGAGCACATAATTATTCCAAGTAGGTGGGAAAGGAAAGGCTCAATTTCAGAAAGATCACAACAAAATCCTGCCAAGTATTGGTGGAATAGCACAGCTCTAGCTTAACCTTCTAGCAATGCTTTAGCATTCTCACATCTACATCAGAATCCTGTAGGCTTTCCTCTCTGGGCTGCCTTCAGCAAGGAGTTTTCCTTATCCCTTTCCCCAAACTCTTTGTATTGATGCACAGGCAGGATGCATAAGACAAGGAATAAGATTTCTCTCTGCTAGCCATACCAAACACTCTGTGGTGAGGAAGGATACAATCAAAGCCAAGAAAGCGATTGTGTTAGTTCCAATAAAAAGTCATTTTATATTAAAAAAAACTCCTGGATGGTTTCCCAATGTCAACTAGATTAGGATCAGCTAATTTGTTCTTAAGGAATTTGACAGTTTGAACATTACTCAGTCAGCCACCGTCCCTCTCTTTCCTTTACATCCCCATTTATTTTGGCAGACTTAAATAGTGCACATGATAAAGCTGTGTTATAGTAATAGCCACCATGCTATTTTAAACATAACACTAGAAGTTGGAGAAAAGCCGCTTGGACTCCAAAGGATTTATATATATATATATCTCTCTACAAATTGACCATACGCACTCCAAATGCTCTAATAAAGAAACGACTGATTTTAACACATGAAACCTGCAACTACATGAAATATTCTTTTATTTTCAAAAATTACTTCTATCCAGAGATACATGCAGAAGTGCTTTCCTGCCTCCCATACTTCCCACTGCTGATTGCCAATCCCTGTCAATGTACTACTCCTTTGAGCCCAAGATGTGGGTAAGTTTTGCTGTTCCTGTCCTTCCCCTCTTTTATTCTTACTCATCTGTGCAGCACTCCTTAGTCTGCCTCTCCCCTAATTTAATTTTTTTGTCAACCCTATGATTCAGAAGGGAGGCACAGCTGAATGTGATGTCTAGCCCTCATTGAAGTTGACTGGGGACTAGGCACTAAATACCTTTCAGTGTTTGAGAAATTCCCTTCTGAATAATGGCATGCTAGTAACTTAGCCCCTATTTCAAGTTATTGTGGCCATAACAGCATCCAGAAATTCGTAGCTCATCTTTGACCTGGCTTGAATGATACCCATCTATTGCAGCCAATTCTCCTGCTCCTTTAGGCTGCTTAAAATAATCTGCATGTGGCCAAGGGGAAGAAACTCAGTACATATCTCCAGAAAACAGGCAGAGGAATCCTGGAGGAGGATGTGGTGACAGGTGGGAGGTGAAGCATCTTTTCCTTCAACTGGCCCACCACTACCCCGTGAAATGGGTGGGCAAAGACTTTGAGCTGGGTCATAAGGCAGCTCACTTTTGAACCTCTTCTCCTTTTCACTGTAGGCATCCTGGAGTACTTAGCAATTTAAACCTCAGCACAGACTCCTATTGCATGATCTCGCCATAGCAGCCACACATGACCTGCTCCCAGTTTCGTGCAGTAGGGTAACAACGTTACCCCTAGAACTGCAGTGCCTATACTCAGAGTGTCTCTAAGAGAAGGCTGGGATGTTTGAAGGCAAGTCTGATAGTTTCTGAATTCCCATAAAGCCTGAAGTTTGACAGTAACATTCTGCTCCCCAATTTCATCCTCCTCCTCTATTTCATGAGCCACCCCCTAGTTCTCTCTCTTCATCTTTTCGTTTTCCATCTGGCAGACCTGATTTATGCTCTATTCTAACCCACAGGCTTCAGCTTCTTAATCCTCCTTGATCCTCACCCCTGATAAGACTGACTTCTTTATTATTAAAGTTATCAGAAGGATGAATTAAAATTAATGCAAGACTTGTAATTCAGCTGCATTGTTGAAGTGAGAAGTCAAGCCAGTCAAAACAGCAAATGAAACATGCTCAAAGGCATACCACAGCAGCTTTTAAAAGAAAACATAGCCTCTTTAGAAAAGCCTAGTCTTCTAAACAGAAGAGAGAAAGCTGCGTGACCGTACAAGGGACAATAAGTATTCATAGGAGCTATTTGTGAAGCACATTTGATACTTCTCAAACATTTTAGGTCAGTTACATGATCAGCACAACCCATCTCATGATACAGCTATGATATTCCTATGTCAAACCTACAATATAATCTTCTATAGAAAAAAAAAGATTATTTTTATATTGTAATCGTAACACTATTTTCACTAGTCACTAATTTTTTCTATAATTTCCTTATATTAAAAGACAAAGGCTAAAAATAGAAGTATTTTATCCATTATCTTTGGGTTCATAATGCCATATACAGCTACTGTTTTTCAGCTTTGAGTGAGATGAAGAGGTCACTTTCTTTTTGAACAACAATTGCAGTCTATTTCCAATTCACTTTAATTCTCATCGCTTTTGCAACTTTATTTTGCAAGCTAAGTAGTACTTAAACTTGTATTTCCTGGCCTTCAGGTTAGGATTTCCACTGCTACAGCAAGCACTCTTGAAAGGCATGTTATTTTATATGCATTATTTCCAAGCATGATCAAGTGGGGAAAAATCAGAAAACCTCAGATGGAAAACAGATTTAAATTATCATGAGGCATGAAAGGCAAAAAAAAAAGTTACTATGAATGTGTTTGAAAGAAGAGGAAAACAATATATAAATCCATTGCATAGTGTAGGTAGAAAGCATCATGTCTTCACATGCACACGAACATGAAAGATAAATTGCAATCAGCCACTTTGGAGAAAATATATATTAACAAAGACAGAAGAGTATCAGACAGAGCACAGAAAAAGCAGGTTAAAGGCTATATTTAGATAAGTGAATTATGTTCTAGCCAGCAGAGCTAGATGAAAATTACGCTAGACAAAACTAGCAAAACTTGAAATTAGCTGACCTAGCTGATTTTGGAACTAGCCAAGATACTTTCCCAAATATTACTGATTGCTTGTGGGAACCTGGGGAGGACAAAGGAGGCTCAAGAAAACAAGAAAGCACAGAAGCCTTTTAAAGAGGGAGAAAGGAAGATATGAAGATGCCGATCGTCATAAACTAATCAGTCTATAAAAATCCTGGAACAAATTACTCAACAATCCATGTCAAGTGTTTTAAAGATAATAAAGTGATAAAACCGGGCAACAAGGGTGTGTCAAGAACAGCTCACTTCAAACCATACTAAATTATTTCTTTGATAGGTAATAGGCATAGCACAGAAAGAAGGAGCAGAAGATAGGCTGTACTTCAACAGCATTGTCATTGCCCACATGGCATTCTCAGAGGGAAGCAGAATCTTGAAGTAATCACTATCAGGTAGATAAAGTTGGCTGAAAAAATTTGTTTGAAATCTAATTATCAGTGATTCCCACTAAATAAAGTATCTCAAGTGGATGTGTTTTTACTGTAGATCTTCTGAATCCAGTTATAATGTTTCCATAGCGACTTGCACAGTACTATAGAAATCATACTTTAAAAACTTGTAGGCAGCCACAAATACTTTGGGGAAAAGGATCTCAGTTTATACCAATCTTTTTAAATGGGAAGAATGGTCAAAATTTAGCGTGCTGAAAATCAAAGAAATCTTCACAATGCTGCACAGGAGCAGAATTCCACAAACACAAAAGGAGGAACGACCAAGACAGTGCAGCAAATCAACAGCTGGAGTGCCTCACGAACTGGATGAGAGTCAACAATATCAGATGGCTAGGGAAAAAAGCAAATATTATTTTATTCTGTGCTGGGGAGATTTCTGATGGTGCCCTCACTATCTATGCTGATACTGTGGGCCCCCAAAAGTATCCTGGTCACATCCATACTGCATACTAGATGTATTCTGCTTCTCAACCCTCTTGTTAACCCTGGAAGCCATCTTGGTTCTCCTCTTAAATAAGAGGTTGAAGGATATTGCTTGTGCTGGGGAGTTTTGAGGAGTCATATTGTATTGTAAAATTGATAAATGGATCTGTGGATCTGACTCAAAAACCAATTCAGTTAATATAAGTGATAAAACGTATGCAGGTGGGTGATAAAGTCTTTTGGACAGATTCTGGAAGACTTTACTCACTGCCATACCAGAGTTACTGAAGTATTTCAGGAACAGGTTGGACAATAACATGACAATTACATTTGTTTTTACTTTAGTGGTGATAGTTTTTTGGGGGTGGTTCTACCCTTCCGTCATTTATTTACACTCAAGTAATTTAAAAACAGTAGTCCAGATGCTCAGTGAGGAAAAACTAGCTACAACTCTACTTGGAAAACGTAAGTTTGCCTGATTTATAAGAGGTCCTCAATCTGGCCCCAGCTGTTCAGATGTTAATATGTCAGTCTGTATTATGTGAATGAATTAGTACTATGGTATTTGAGAGTATTTTTTGAGTTTTATAGTAGTCTCTTAAAAAAGAAAAAAATATATTTCTGGTTTATAGGGCCTCTTTTACAGAAAAAAAAAAATCTATTAATCAATAGAGTTGGGTTTGCTTTTGTTTATACCCAACATTAGTACATATCACATATGTTGCCCTTTATGTCACAGGCCAACAACCACTGAAGTCAAGCTTAGGAGCAAGATTTCCTTTAGTCACTGAAACATACCTATACTTTTTGTTAACTTCAGAGTCAAATCACCTTAGTTCTCCATCTCTTTATTTTACTATCACAGACTGCACAAAGAAAAGACTAGGCTTATTGACAGGCATCAAGGCAAAAGAATGTTTGATCAAACATAGTGAACTAAAATGGCAAGCACAAAGGTTCTGTATCGAAGACTCAAAAGCCTGCTCAGGCAAAACACTACCTCTATATCTTAGCTGAGTACAAGACTTTGCAAAAGAGGAAGACATGGGTTTTAATTACAAGGGCAGGTCAGCAGAATCTTAAAAATTAGTCTCATGCTATTTGGCCCAAAGCCTGGACAACTGAACAAAATAAGGGAACCTAGATTAAATTCCAGGTTAGTCAGTTCAGTGTTGTGGGGACTCTGCCTCTGTGGATTCATCCAGAAAATGTCATTTATTTTTCATAGCAACCATAGCCTGTAGGTGCAAGAACAGGATAAAAGGGAGGAAAAAGAAAGAAATATTTACAGTTGATCTTTTTTTTCACTTAGCTCTCACACACAGAAGTGATTCATTTTTACCAATAGGGAAAGTAAGGGCATCCCTTTCATGAGTCAGAATCTTTTATTCTTGTGGATTTCTCTGGTTTCAATGTTTTGTTTCTTGATTTTGCTTTTAATTCTGTGTGACAGAGATAAGCTTAGCAGTAAAAAGGTGACCACCAAATGTGCTTTCTCTCCTCATCCTATCTTCCTTATTTTTTAACTAAGTTGCAATTCAGGACTTCTTGTTGCTAATAACAGTCTGAAGTGAGCAGTTCAGGTCAGTCTTAAACTTAAATGCCTAAAGTTATGTAAGCTAAAAAATCTTTTTAATCTTTGGTCAAGACATACAAAACCTCAACAAAGCAGGCTATATTTCCTAGTAGACAAAGGATTTAACCTTTAGTCCTTACAGTTTGAAGATCTCAATCAGCTTTTCTGAAAAATCCGAACACATTTTATACATACGAACTTAAATTTCATAATTTAGCCCTGATGTAACTCATCTGGGCCTCCCAAATCACACCAGAAATTAATCAGCCATACAGAGGTAAGGCTGAAAGGGCTCAAAAGTATTCACTGACTTTGCATGCCTCTGTTTACGGTTGTCTGGCTTTAAACATTTACCAGCAGGTGTCTAAATTAGGCTATCTAAAAAAAGAACCCAATATGTGGAGGCACTTTTTAGAAAAGATTTCCCCAAGTGACTTATTCAAGGATTTTGAGTGAGCCAGTGCTCAATTCAGAACAGGCAACCGAGTACCCAATCCAAAACCAACTGAAGGACACAGTCCATTTGTATGACTCACATCTCTGGAAGTGGCCATCAGAACATACACCAGATTGTGTAGTATAATGCATATATTACAGGGTTCTGAGGCAGAGAGGTGGTAATTTTCATATTGAAACTATATAATGCTTTTCTATGCACCTGGCTAGATACTTGGTATACAGACATTGTCTTCTCTAAAAAGGAGAAGGAAAAAAAAGTGAAGGCTGGTTTTAGTCATGATTTATGCTACAATCCTGAAACCAAGGAAGAAACAATCTTTAATCTTTCTCAACTAGTCAAGTAGTGCCCAAGGAACCTACTATAATCATTTTGACTGATATTTAGAAAGCATACCTAGCTTTTTTGAGTTTTCATGGACTTTCTGGAGCTAAAAACAAATCTGTAAAATCAGTGTCACTTGGATACCAGCCATTCCAGTATTTTGATGCCAGACTTCTATCTCAGTTTTCATCTCCCCCAAAGACTTATTGCATAAGATTTTAAAACTTAAAACATCTTAACCTTTTTTTATATTTACAGCTCTGTTATGATCCTTAGTTCCCCTTCACTGGATAACAGGACTTAAAAACTCCAGTTGTCTTGTCTTAATCAAGATTTTATCAAAGATTAATTACCATGGCTTGAAATGCATCCTTTTTCTTAATAAAAGAAAGGTTGTATTATTTTCTTTTTGTTACCATCAGGAGTGTCAGGATATGAAAATAAAATATTTTAACAGTATAGACAGAAAAACAGTTTTGGAGAAGTTAGACTAACCGCCTGACAGTGGCAGAGTGCAAACAGAGGTGAGAAAGGAGGTTAAATGTACATCAGTTAAATACACCTGTGAGAAAGTAGGTGTGGAGGAGAATTCACCAAAGAAAAAAACAGGGAAATGTAAAAGTCTGTAAGACACTGAAAACAGATAGTTGAATTCTCATCCTTCTCCAGCCATCTTGTTGGAAAAAAACGGGACAGTATTTGCCTGTCTTTTGGTAAAGGAAATCAGATCAGATTAACAGGTTTTCTGTCTTTTTACAAAGGTTTAAGTAGAGGAAGAAATTTCCAAGATCTTGGTCTTTAAGCACAGAATTTGGCCTAACATTTCCTTTTGTAAGAGAGAATTTTTTTTCTTGTCATGAAATCTTTACTCAGGCAAAATAATACCTGACTTACAACCACGAGGTGAAATCCAGTAGTTATGCATAGGACAGGTAGAGAAGCACTGACATCCTCATTCCTGGGTGAGAACCTACACTACAGAGCAATTAAAGGCTAGGTACAAAAGGGACATAGTTGACCATCTCTGCACTTAATTCCCACTCTGTGTCTACATGAGTAAGTAAAGCAACTCAACAGGCGTGGATTAGCTGCATGACATGTCTGATGTTGAGGACCCCTGAGCATTTCAGGAGGGTTTAATTGCGAGCAGCTATAGTCTGGCACCAGGTACTGAAAGCTGATTAGCACAGGAGTGCACTCGGTGTGCTCCTGCCATGCACTCCCAGCTTACTTCCACCTGAGAGAACACCCAGCCCATGTGCTTCCCAGTCACTTTGCAATGCAGACTGGAACAGAGCAAGTGGGGCAGGATGTTCAAGGGAGTCACTTTCAGAGGTGTGACCCTAATCTACAGCAACGACATTGACTGTCCCCTCATCTGGGACCCAGCCGGGTGGGCTGGCAGCAGGTGAGCCTGCCAGCCAGGTTCCATCCCCAGAAAGAGTAAGGTTGAGAAGTGCCAAGGCTCTTTGGCCAGGCAAGCTCAGGCATGAGCCAGGCACTGAGCTGTTCAGTCATGTCCACACTGAAGCATTTCTTACACAGGCAGAGAGAAACAACACCTTAGGGGCCTGATGAATTTCAGGCCACAACCAGAAGTGATTTCAGGACCGTTGCTTTAAAGTATTATTTTGCTGCCTTAGTAACATTTTAGGGACCTGTACAGCACTGTAAGTAATTTGCCTGAAGCCACCACAGCCATTTGTGGCAGACACAGGGAAATACACCTTCATCCCCAGAGGCTCTGGCTAACACCATAACCGCACTAGCGTCCTTCCTCTTTTCTCCTTCCTCCTGGCTGGTCAGAATCAGCTTAAATTCACATAACAGGAACATATTTTGATCACAGAGAGATAGGGCCTTGAGCAGCACTGCAATAAGATAGCTCTTCCTGAAAGGGAGACACTTGGATCACAAAAGAAAGTCCACATGGCACCAACAAGTTGCACAGAGCCCACAGTGGTCTGTCAAGTATGAAATGGTAATGGCAGTATGAGAGATGGTTGTGGAGATGCAAGAGAAAATGAGGTGATGAAGTAAAACGAAAAGCTAGGAAAGATATATTTTTATTTTAAAAAAAATAAAAATCCTACCTATCATCCTATTTCACTCAATGACAAAATTTCCACCAACCTCAACAAGACAACTGGCTGACAAGCCAGGCACATGACAGAAAAAAGTGGCCCACCAATGTGCAACTTAGAACTGTCACTCCCTGTGAGACTCTAAGATGCCAACATTTTTTCAACCCAAATCAGCAGGAAAATTTAAATATTAGAATTTTTTTTCAAGTTGAAATATGTTGTGAGGAGTTGTTTTGATTAAGTCACAACATTTATTTTAGGCCCTGAGGTTTTGACTAATGCTATGATAGAAAAAGCTACAATGGTAAGTATAGAATGTTCTGCATATTTAGTACAGCAATATATAGAATATGAAAATTGAAATGATAGACCATTTTAGTAATTTCTTGCAAAAGTATTACAAAAATCAGTACACTCACATGATTTTTTTAAATGTTATTGATCAAGCTCTTCAAGATTTCTGCCCAGTTTTCTGTTGATTACTTTTTACAGGCTGTACTTGCATGAACAGGAATTTTAATCTCAAAACATAAAGCTTAAATTTTCAAAACTCGGGCAAGTTACCATGCTCTAGATCTTGCTCCTCCTAATGGAGCAGCCTTGCCAATTAGTTTTAATGAAACTGTGATAGTACCTATTACCTTTCACAAGCTTTGGATCAGGCCTTTGGTGAAAAAAATCTTTAATTATATCTTTCATCACAGTAAAAATTTAAAGAGGTGGAATTAATTTTTTTTTTCCTTAAGGCATGTTCTAACTTGTTGTTTGGTTCACTTTAGTCAAATATTTCATTTGTAATACTTTATTTATTGGGTGTAAAAAACAGTGACAATTAAATTAATTAATTTAAAAAGAAATTAAAATTAATGAAATATTTCTCTCTATTTATAATAAACTCTTCAACGTTTCACATTTTCTAATTACAGTGCCAGAGGAATATGCCTGTTTGTTTTCATTGCACATGTACTAGTAGCAATGTGTACGTGAATTGCTATCAAATATTCTGATGTATACACTTTCTTGTGGTATGTTTGCAAAATTAGCACAAGATCTCATTGAATTATTCACCTTCCACTCTGTCCTTTATACTAATAAATAATGAAAAAAAAAAAGAAAGACAGACATTATCTCACAAAAATGATATGGAATAAGATAAGGCCCTGGGTTTTTTTCCATCTGTCTAGGGTATTTTACCAGACTCCCAAAGTCTGAACTCCTACAGGAGGGGAAAAATGTCTCAGCTCAAGTCCCAGGTGGCTGGGTGAGTGCATAGGGAAGAGGACTAGTGTTGAGTTTATGGCTCCATCATTAAGATGTGAATGAGCAGGCTAAGAGGAATGAAAATGAGGCAAGAAGAATATCTGATCTCATATGCAATCCATGAAAACTGAGAGGAGAATGGTGCTGATTATCAGCTTAGTGGCAGGTAAGAAGAAATTGCATTTCCAAATTTGGTGCAAAGAGTCAAAATATTGAGATTTGCTTTATAAAATTCAAAAAGATGTCTGAGGAAACATCAAAGCAACTCTATTGAAACATTAAATATTGGAATGGTTTTGCTACATGATGCCAGTTTAGCAATACAAAGTGTTATTCTTATTTCTAATATTAAACAGAATACAGACATCACATTAGCACTAATGTAAAGGTTTTCAAAAAATGAAAATACAAGACAAATAAAAATTAAATAGCACAGGAAAACTGAAATAACATATGGAAGCTGATATTGCTAGTAAGATTCAAACTATTTAAAAATTAAAGTCTTGTGTGACATTTCTATTTTGACAGCAGACTAGCATTTTCTGATAATTTCCCCGTATTTTTAAGAAAGCTGATAATGAAGATTGTAAGGAAATTATACATTTGGGTCATGCTTGTCCCTTCTGTTTCGTTTTTTTTTGTCACTTTTGGTTTTGGACAATAAAATGTGCAATACGGTTTTAAAGATCTTTTCCCCTGTGAATCATCTTTATTCTAGAATAATATAAAAAAAATGCCCAGCCCACTTACAGTCAGCACTTCCTAGTGAAATGCAACACCATGTAACATGGTTGTTACTTTAAGAGTAAAGCAAGCTTTCTTGAGAAGTGCGGGAGAAAGTATTTGGGGGAAGACCAAGCCACAGCAAACAGCTTATGCTGGCCCCTGCTTTGCTAATGGTTTCCTTACAGAGGGTGGCCGGTGTCCCTCCTGTACCCCACTGCCAGCGCTGCTGTGCAAGCTGATATGGTTTTAGCCGTGAGCCATAACCTACAGGGTCTTAATTCCTGTTGCCTCCCTGTGGCATGAAATGCAGAAGAAAAGGACACTGGGTAGGAAGTTGCTTACAGTCATTCGTCTACGTTTTATGAGATTAAATTAGGGGATTTCCCATCAAGGTGAAGGAGAAAGCACACCTGTAAAGACTGAACATCAGCAATAATTGGCATAGCCTCCTTCCTGCTCCAAAACCTGCTGGAACATTTTTCACTTTTTTCAAACTCTCTTTTGTGTTGCTGCTGAAAAACAATACACAATTTTAAAGCTGCAGAGCTGTACTTTCCCACCTGCTCACGTCTTAACATGACTGGATTATTTTTGGTTTAGAAAAACTGAAGAACTGCTTTTATACCTCTCTACATCTTTACCTTCCAGTCTTGCTCTATGATTTATTTCCCCTCACTCTGTCTTTCTTTCTCATGTGTCATTGTGTTGAGGCTCTTTAGAAACTGACACACCCTTTGTACTTCTCCATTGGGACAGCCTGGGCTTTTCTCGTGTTTGGATCACTTATTTGGATGTCACTCTGCTGATAGAAGCCTGGAGTGCAGAAGGGAGATAAAACCCATTTCTGCTATATGAAATAACGGTTGGACAAGAGTTGACCAAAATATGTTCTGAAAGGGCCTGATCTAATATTCCCTGCAATCAATGGAAGGCCTTTAACTGACTTCAGCAGGTCTCAGATAAGGACACACATTAATATTACCATTATCATTTGTAACGGAGGCTCTCAGCATTGCTGTATGGTGTGTTTTGTAAGAATAAGAAACCAATATAGAATGGTATGTTTCTCTCTGCTGTTTTAAAAGAACATTAATTTCATGCAAATTTTTGCTTGCTTTGTTTTCTTTGCTGGTTTTATATATCAGATATTCCCTTGTTAGAAGTCCTTCATGTGTTTTGAGATGTCTCAAGCCTCAACAAAAGGTAAGAATATCAAAAATTAACAAGGAAGTTCTTCTCACAAATAATTTAGGCATTTGCGCTGATTAAGTTTAAAAAAAAAAAAAAGACTTGGGAATAATTCTGATGAAGGAAGAAGTCCCACCATAGTCAATCAGGCCTCACTGTATGGGTGAGAATGATACCATTATCCTTCATGTTGAGTTGTGTTCCAGGAAGAAACAGACCAAAATATCTGATATAAAAACCAAAACTCAACTTTCTCAGGCTGGAGATGTTAAAGGCTTTAAAAAAGGCATAAATACTGCTCTCCTTTTAGAAAATTGCCTAAATATGATGTAATAAAAACCTGTAGAGGTCAGAAAAATTAATAGGGTTGTCTTTGCCCCTTTTGACCTTCACTAGGCGGAAGGAAGGAAGTGGAGCAGGAGAAACCGTTCTAAAAGAAAGATACCTCTCTGAGAGTTTTTTGCTTCAGTAACTTTCTATTTGATTTATATCACGATCATTTTGGTGACTCTCATGAACTTTAATGGATTAACTTTTGCAATGTCCTCTAAGAAATGGAAATGTTATAACCCCTTGTAACAGTCCTTAAGCTGGATTTGCTGAAGCTGGATGACAAACTTTGAGTCATGCAACAGATCAGTGGCAGCATGCAGTCCTCTTCTCTTAAGCTCTTAGTCTGACAAATGAGCTCAGCAACTCCAAGATCACACTTGAGCACTTGAGGAGGTTGTACCTGACTGATTTGCTGCTGGCTGTTGCTCTTGAAGTCATCACACCTAGCACTGAGCTTCATGTGTTATGTTTTGGGCTTTGTCCTACTCTCATTTAGCCTTTTGACTCGGCTATAAACAGAAACAGGCATACAACATCATGCAAGGAGGCTGTCCAAGAACTAACTAAATTCAGGATTGTATCTGAGCTGAATTCTATCTAAACTGACATACATACTTATATGTACACATCTCTTTCTGTCAGTATCTAACAACCTATTTCTTACACCACTTTACTCTTTTACCTCCTCCCCCTGATTTGTTACATATCCTCACCCACCATCTCTGCCACTCTAAAGCTTAAGAGAGCTTTAAAAACTATAGTTTATGCCCAAACCTCATTACAGAAATTAAGCAACTTATCAATAAACTCTTAAATCAGCTACTTATCTCTAGGAAGTATCTAGTAACTCCTCCAAGTACTTGGGTCTGTAGGTTTTACTAACTCAGTACATTGAGAAGTATATGTAACTAGGGAGTTTAAATGCATGTAAATAGTATTATTTATATATCACCAGTAAGGTTTGTCTATATTAAAAGTTACGTAGTTTTAAAATAACATTTTCAGTTAAACAGATGCAGTAAAATTAATTCAAATGTATGAATATAAATTTTATCCTAAATGGATAGTTAAATTTAAAGTAATATGAGTCAGGCTGAACAAAAAGAATATCGTTTATATGCTTTGCACCATTTTCACTAGCTTGCTTTCCAGTGTAATTTCAAGCTAAACAACTTTAACTTTGGTAAAGATGAAAATCTAAGTCTGGCCTTAGTACTCCAAAGCACTAAAATGCTGAAGAAGTTACAAAATAGCCAGAATGAGGAATTCTCACCAAGAATTAACACAAGGACCTTAACACAAGGTCCTTTAGAACAAGGACAGTTAAAGGTAGGGGAGAAATTCCTCAGTTTGCAATAGAGTAGGAAGGGGAAAAACATTAGTTTGACAATCACAGCTTTCCTAATCAAGGAGGAAAAAAAAACCCCATGAAAGCCTTGGAAGCCTCAGGAAACTTAACTATAACTGTATGTCCAAATAAAGCTTTATGAGATGGTAACACAGCCAAAGGGGGGCTGCAACTTATTTTCCAAGATGTAACTCTATGAGAATAATTAAATTTATGACAACCTGCTAATTGTTATTTCTGAAAAGGATTGATGGATGGCTTTTTAGTCATATACCACTGGCACTCTAAAGAACACCACTGAGATGACCCCAAGAAATAAGAAGTCGGTCATTTAGCAAAGTACTTGAGACAAACATTATGAAAGTATTTCCAACTAATGAAAGGACACAGAAAAGCAGAGCAAGCATATGTGATCAAAGCAGTATGAAGCACTTAAAGACTGATCTTGATCACAGATGTGCTAGAAATGCAAAATGTAGGAAATGCCAGAGGAAAGGTCATTTTTCAGTCGTGTGCTGAACAAAAGGCACCCAGGAGGAGCATGCAGAGTCATTCTTCTCAGGCTCTATTACTTGTGTCAGTAAGTCTGATGAACCCTGGAAAGTGGATTTCCTACTTCATGGTAAGTATACGAGCTCTAAAACAGCCCTGGTGTTTCTATTGTCAGAGCTAGGATACAATGATCTTCATTACCAATCCAAACTAAAATAAATCAGTGTTGCCCTTGGCAGCTCAGCGAGAGAACTGGACTTGAAAGAGCTGTTTACAGAGGAGACAACACAGAGCGACTGTTTGTTAAGACCCAGTGTATAGGAAGGGTACTAGTTAGCAGTCTGTTAAGCTATAGTGTCATACCAATGCAGCTCATACAGAAGTTCAAAGACAGCGTCTGAAGAACGTGAGTCTCTTGAAATGTGAGGCAAGGAGGATGAAAGGCTGGAGAGGCAATTCCCTTGTAGCAGTGATGCAGAGCATGAAATCTCATTTCTCAACAAGGTCTGGAAGATCTAGCCAAGAGATCCAAGTGCCACAGTAACAGATCCAGCAGGATGAAACACAGCATACATCTAGACTAAAAATAAACTGACAAAATTCTGGTTGGACAGTAATATGTTCAAGCAACCCCTCTCCCAAAGCCATCAGAGAGACAGATATGTTTCCCCAAGATATGATATTTCACATGGACTTAGGCAGAACTTCCTTCTTGCAAATAATGCTTATTTGCAAACAGTGCTTATTTTCGGATTTTTCCATTTAGCCAATGCTTTTAATTTGGATTTAATTTTAATACCAATCTTTTGGTACTGGCAATATTTCCTTCCAACACAAGAGGTTAATTGAGGAAGGCCTAAGCCTTTCATACTTCTGTATTCAGTACATGTTCTTAATGAAAAGTAAGTCAAGAAGGTTTGGGTGTTTCCTTAAGGTTCGTAAGTGCACAAATGTTTCCTTGAACCAGGGCCTACATCACCATTACTAATTCAGAGAGTGCAGGAGACAACTGCATGTGGAGATCATCTTCCACACACAAAGGGAAGTAGCTGGTGTGTTTCATGTTGATCTCCTGTGAAATGAGACCAGGGGAAAGACACTTATTCTAAAAATGAATCTTCTGTGAGTTTCACTGTTGCATATACAGTAACCCTGAGGTCATTCTCCACAGTCAGCTCATCTGTATCAGAAAGGAAAGGAATACAGAATGATGGGGCCTTTCCAGCACCTGTAAAAAAAAAATATTGTGTAGCGTACCAAATTGCCTGAAAATGTTTCTTGTAAATGGAAGAATATTCTTGGTATTGCTACTTTTCACATAGAGTAAAACAGTCCTCTTTTTTTCTTCTATGAAACCACGAGATATATGACTAGTTCCTCTCACAAGATTTCCACTAATAGACTATTAGTGTAAATTACTCCAAAGCCAGACATGACCTTGTCTTATGGAAAGTTTTGATAACAATGGACATCCCAACCTGTCATCCAGTTACAGACAAAAATCTGAATATATTTATCCTGTAGAAGGAAGCACAGACACCACAGGGTCAGGGAAATCTACAGACCATTGCTCTTCGTGAAAGTCAAACCCAACAAAACTACATTTGCCTGTCCAGAACCTTACAGAGTAAATAGTCACAAAATACCCCCTGCCTTTTCAAACAGTCCTCAATCACTAGCTACAAGCGAAAAAAGCATATTCTTTTGTAGGTTTAGGGTAATCCCTAAAACCTGGAGAGGAAACTGAAAATAGAAGACAGGATGGCCCTGAGGCTTTTAGAAACTGCTGAAAAAGCCCACTATTTCTAGAGTAGCCTACAGCATGTAAAAAAACCAGAGAATCTCTGAATTCTGACACTTTAGTAAGGCAGTAAAAAAAAAAAAGGATGATTTTCTGATAATACCAGCTTTGTCTGAGGAAGACCAGAAGAGTGGGTATCAATCTTTGTGCACCAGAGGGAGAGAAATAGCCAGCTGGGCTAGAATAATAGCCAAAATACTTATGAACTGTGTGACTGCCAAGTACAACTAAAATGTCACTGGGAAGGTTAAGAGTATGCTTTCTTACTGGGGAATTCCAGAGGAACTATTATTAAAAAAAAAAAAAAAAAAAGCATGGACCATGGTTTACAGGGCAAGGTTTCAAAGCTTTTTTGGCAAGATAAAATTTCTACTGCATTATCGCCAGCCCTCAATATCCTCAAGCAAAGGCAGAGACTGGAATAAATGTGCAGACAAGATGATCCTTCCTTGGCACAGTTATGTACAGATCAGCTCCTGTTATGTCAGCTAAATAAAACAGACTTCACAGAGAAGCACTTGCCAACTCAATGACTGATGTTAGAAGAAACTCACTCTGTCTATCTTCCTACCTACCTGCATTTTCACAGAGGATAGAGTTCGCACAGACTATATTATGACAATATCCAGCTGTCTCTGAAACATTTAGATTTAGAAGGGAATTTAGGTGAGGAGCAAAGGTGAACACTGTCTGCAAAATCACAGGAAAATTCATCTCAGTAAAACCACGTGAGTACTTCTCTAAAACAAATTGAAGTATGGCCAGGAGTACCTAAAACTGCACATTTAAACAGAATCAGCAACATTGCCTCTATTGCTTGTGAAGTGAAAGGTATCCGAAGCTAAAAAAATCACAAGATTTGCCATAGAAACAACCTCTGATAGTGTGAAAATAGGTTTAATACGTATCTACTTCAGTTGAATGTTTTTATCCCCCACTGTTGCATAGTCAAAGGACCTTGCGCAGTTTGAACTGGTACGGGATTTATGCCCGTGTTTAAAGCAGCCTGAAGAATCAGCTCCTGTAATCAGTTCATGACTTGAACTCAAATGTTCATTTGGCTAAGCCTGAAAACAAGAGATGGACCATTTAGACATTGTCATTGACTACTTCAACATTTATATTAGAAATGTTAAAACTGTTCCTCAGTTCTGTCCAAACTCCTCCAGAATTACATTTCTCCTAAGCCAGAGTAAATGCCTTCAGCTTCGCTCTTGACCTCTAGAAGGCACTGGCACCTCAGAGGAGAGGATTTGTGTGTGTGTTAGCTTACTACATAGAGATTCAGGGCAATCAGGTTAATTTTAGTGCCCCTTCCCATGTAATCAGATAGCTCCTACATGTTTGTCAAGAAGTCAATTTGTCACAGCTCCATAATGGCACTTAGCTGCTATATTGCCACTATTGACTTCTACTATCTCACCCTAAGAGTTGTGTCCTGCTCTCCAGTTACACTTGGACAGAGACTGGGGGTATAAGCAGATATTGTCCTACTCATCAAATTAAAGTAACATCTGACAAGTGATAGATCAGCAAGGATGGATGCTTTACTTATTCATATGCATCCCCCAGCAATTTAGCTGGTTCCCTAATTGTCTTGTTTAAGAAAAGTGAGTTGTCTCTACTTGTCTTGTATTTCTACCCACAAAGCACTAAGGATCCACCTTTTGTTTTATCATTCTCAGAGCTACTAAAGGTACTTTTACCTACTTTATTTTTCCTTTTCTTTTGCACAGCAATCACACCCAATGCAAGACTGCCTCTCTGTTAGTGACCAATTTAGAGTCAGATAATCATTAAGATGGAATTGTTCTGTAATTTTGCTTATATGAAGTAGGTGTATTTTAAAAAATCACTCCCCAAAGGAACTAAGATCATACCTGTTTCTAATTGAGAAAAGGGAATATCCCTGAAAATTGCAATTTATCTAAAACTGGAATAAAAAATTTTAATGAAAGTTCCACGTGAAAACACAAAGAGAGGGAATACACTAAGAAATCATATATGATTGCAAGTGAATAAAAAGTGAACTGAGCATAATAAAATTACTATAATAATAATTTATTCTTAATGAACCAAGGACTAAATATTTAATTACAGACTTAAAACTAATAGGTGACTAAGTAAAGGAAATTTCTTCCCATAATAATGTTGCATGACAAGTCCTTCAGCCAGTTTTCACAGGAAGGCAAGGAAGAAATATTCAACTTTGACCTTAAAATACAGACCAGAAAAGCTGTCTTTGGCTGCATCTATTTCTAATCTAGCAATAATATCCTTATCAAACTGAAATGCGAACAATTGTCCTCACAGCAAATTCACCGCTGAGAAGTTAAGCACTCTCGATGCTCAGTTTCTGTAATATCTCCAAAAATAACTGAGAAATCAGAACTCAACTGCTGACCTGGTGGTACAACAGGCAGATGATGGGCCAGCTCCCTTTTCACAGCTCTTTGTGTTTTACAGGGCTGACAACACCAGAGCTTGTTTTCATCAGTATACTATTCAGTTATGACTCAGAAGACATATGGAGAATAGATATGTGTACTACCAAGATTCAATTTTTGAAGTCACTTTTCTGTTCATAACCACACAGAAAAAAAAAAAAAGCCAAACAAAAAACCCAAACAAAAGCAGCAACCACCATACAATAAAAATGTGCTAAACTGACAAAAACTGTCACTAATAGTTGTCCAAATAATTAGCGAGTCATCTCCTGCCCTCTAACTTCAGTAAGGATGGGAAAGGTGCTTGATATGTGACTATGGAAAAAATGTCAATTTGGGGAAAATTCTTAGATTAACAAACCTGAACATTGAACATTATCTATTTTATGAGACTGAAAACTAACTTTATGGCAGCTGAACACATGACCAAAATATATTGGTTGCTATTCAAAAGAAGGAAGAAAAGAAATAAGATTTCAGTTTGCTTGAAGACTTTTGTATCACAATACACCTGTAAAATAAGAAGTGCCTATAAACAGGAGAATAGGCTCTTGTGAAGTCCACCTCTGAAGGTATATGCATAATGTGGCCATTTGCTGGGCAATCTGTAATCCATACTAGAAAGTAACAGTAGATGGCCTACTTTTCACAAAAAGTGAGAGATAGAGAAAACCACATTGTGCCAGAGGGAGGGGAAGCACAGGCATAGCCTTCATTATTAATTGGCATACACAGAAAGAGCAAGCAGAAACAAGACTAGTGAAAGAAAGAAGGGAATTCTCCCCAGAAACATATGGGAAGCACAAAACAGAAGTAATAAAACATTAAAGAATAGGGATACAAACACCAAGCATGTCCAGAAAGTGCAATCATTAGTAATGAACGTAATGAAAGCACTGGAAGTGTGAATGCAAAAGTTAATAGCTTCTTTTACATGTGTGAAAGAGTGCACTGCAAAATACCAGGTTATCTAAATAAGAAATATATGAAAGAGTCTTCCAAGTATCATTTTCTATATAACTCACCAGCCTTCACTAAAGGGAGAAGTAAAGGAAAGCACAGAAAATTCCACTTTGACACCTGTCTTTTAAAGCTGTTTTCATTTTCACAATTTATCTTTGTAGTTCTTGCACAGCAGAGCTTGCAAAGCCCAGCACTGTCAGAAAGTCACTCTGGCCACAGGCCTGGTTTTCTACTTGCTTATGTCACCAGTTCACTGGACCAACTCCTTTTCATAATTAGCCACCAAGGGTAATTTTCAGGCTAACCTTGCCAAGTAAGCCCAACAAGGCTCAACTAAGCACCCAAGCACTGCTGAAGTTCCCTCTGCTCAAGACCCGGAGCACAAGCTCTTTCAATACTTTTGACTGTCCTTTTACTATCTATTTGAGCTCTCAAACCAAGAGTTTCTGAATGTTGTCAATTGACATTTACAGGTACCTCAGGAAACATTTTTACACATCCCCAAAGCATTTCCAACCCTGGAATACCAGTGCATGTAAGTGAATGCAGATGCAGTGTTGCATGCAGTTTAAAGAGCTATTGCTAAAAAACTTCTGATGAACATGTTTTCAAACAGGATTTACAAAGTTTGTTGGAAACAAATACTCAGTAATAACATAGTGGTTGCTTCAGAGTTGTCTAAGCAATAGCAGTCTCGTATTTAACCACTTAAGAGTTGCTTTCAGTTAGGATTCAGCAAACTTCTTTCAAAACTGATGGTGTGATGCAGTAGTAGCTTAATTGAATTAAATGTCAGTACTTATGGGCACAAGGAAGAAAGGAAGGAGCACAGCCTTATTTGTGTACAGGGTACATATAATTTGACGAGGTCTTAAACAGCAGTGGGTAACAAGGGATGCAAGGTATAAAAATGGAGGTCATTAATTCTCTGTGGCCTGAAAAAATTACTTTTCTTGCCAATCTTTTGGCACCTCCTACTGACTAATACAGAAAGGAGTGACATAGGGCCTGAGTAGTATATAGTGAGAAATGAAAAGCTTTGCCATCTAGCCTACCTTTACTACCTCAGTGAAACGGCAAGTGTGAAGGGAAGTGAAAAAGGAGGGATTGATTCCACTTTACAATATTCATTTACTCCAACACTGGGAGGAGATTTGAGAGTGGGAAGGTTATAAGCATATAAAATACTGAATTTTAATAAGATGATCATGGACTATGTGGAAAATAGGGGGTTGTGTGTGAAGTGTAAGTGTTCGTGACAAACCTACAAGATGGGATTAATAACAGGTTAACCTATAAAAGAAAACATGTAAGAAAAGACTGCAACCAGTGAGGACCATGGAAGGAGACACAGCTCCCTTACATATCTTCCAGTACAAGGAGAAAATAATTTTACAGACAATGGGCTAGACAAGACACAAGTCTACCCACCCTTTTAGTTAAACTGGTGTAAATCAAATATATTTCCTTCCAATGTGCCAAGTCAATAGAACAAGAGGGGAGAAAGACTGCTGCAAGGGGGAACCAGGCCTCCTCAGCGGTGTGACCGTGAAAAAAGGGTAAACGTAAGCAGTCGGTGTCTATGGGATGTTGCTATGTTCTGCATTGCACAAGCAAGTGGCTAAAGTCATTTACATCTGTTTGCCCTCAACTACAATACCACGCGTTATAGGTTGAGCTCTCCTTTCAGGTACAGCCGGGTATATCTATAGTACCTCCAGAAACATCACTGGAGTCGCTCTGTACTTACAAGAGCCAAAATGGGAGAAAAGCAGCAGGCTGAATTCTCTGTTAAACTGGTGCAAAGGTGCACCTCCTTCAGAGGACACTTTTAAAAGCAGCTACAGAACAAAAGCCTCTCTGCTTGCCAGCCAGGCACACATTATAGACACCACACCCTTCTAGGTAAACATGTACATAGAGCAAATCACTTCTTTTGTGAATAGGGTTTACTTTATCATTTTAAAAGGCATATTGCTATTTCTTGACATATTAGTATGCTTAAATGAATCACTTAGGAAAATAAACTTACTTGCCTATATTTACATTTATTTGTCCTCCCCTCTGTTATTAATCAAATTTGTCTAATATTTTTATCACATTGTGTTTTAAATAAATAAATAAACACCACACTTGCCTTTGAAATACTAGTTGCTGGCAATAAAATAAAGGCAAGAAATCACATAGTCTCCCATGTAATGAGAGTAGGTGGAAAGGATGTATTGCTCCAGGTATGCTGATAACATGCAATGTAAATACCCCACCATATTGTGGGGTATTCTGTTGTTTTGAATGTCAGTGGCCTGCTACAGATTAAAAAGTTGGAGCTGTATATGCAAAAAATGGTTCTTATTGTTAGCACTGTGCTTTAAAAAGAAATGAAATCACCCTGTGTCATGATATAGGATTTTACACGGGAATGGGCTAGTTTTCACAGGGGTGTGCTGCACTTAGAACAGCACCGAGCTCACCGCACTTGGGCGGCCGACTCAATATGTGGTTCTGATGGTGTCCAAGGAACTGGTGCCACTTGCCCCAAGCCTCATTTTACACCTACTATACTATGATGTTTCAGAACAAATGAAATAACAGCTTTTGTACAACATATGTTCAGTTCCTATAGTACGCTATTTTTACAGTTGGAAGGCCTCGGGCATTGCTCTCCTTCCAAGCCATACACAAACAAAGAGGGTTTACCACAAAAAAGAGCCTCTGCTAAAGAGTGTAAGGTTTACCTTTGCTTCCCCATTCAATTGCATCAGGCTATGTCCCTTCTTTTCATTCTGTATTATATAGGTACAACCTAAAGTTTTCTCCCAGAGCAGCACAGGTCTCTCTTGATTTTCCCTTACCTTTTAAACCAACAGGATCATCCAAGACTTTGCCATCAGGAAAATCTAGACACTACACCAGAAAGGAAATTGATCTCTTACTCTGTTAGTAATTCCTTTCATATAAAATTTCAATTGATTGTCTAACCTTATAAATGAATTCTTATCGCTACCTGACACGGGCTAAGGCCAACTATAAAAATAAATAAACAAAAAGAAATAATGTAGTCAACTGCCTGAATCATTGCTGCAGTAAGTCTGAACCATTCATGTCTTATTCCAGTTCTATACCAGAACATGCTGTGGATTTTCAGTGTGGGGGCTCTGGTGTAACCACAGGGTAACAGTGGTTTGGTGGGCTCTACAACTGCATGTACTGAAACTAGATGTGCAATCCTGAAGATCTAGGCTATGCCATCCACACAGCTGGAATAGGAGCCAGAGGAGCACCTCCTTTTTTCTCTAAGCACATAGATGCATAGCCTAGGGGATATCTCATTTCCAGCTGTTGGAACAGTTCCTCTCAGCTCACTACCCTTTCCCTGGCTTTTCATCCTGGCTGCAAGAAAACATAGTTATGATGGTGTGGAGGTAGCCTCATCTACCCCTGGCCCACAGTTTGACATCTGTTTTGACTCTATCCAGGTCCACACAATGTCCATTCTCAGGCAGGCAGGTGGTTGCCACTCACACCTACATGTTTGCTGTTCTTGGAGTCCTGGCACACATGCAAATCTGGGTAGCAACACATCCAGCTCCCTTTGAGGCAGGTACCCCTCAGGAAGCCAGCAGTGCAGCCACCAGGCTGGTTCTCAGGCACTCCACAGTTCATTGGAACAAAAATATTAGTGCACATTGTTGGACATAATTTGTATCTGCAGGTAGAGGAATCTGGCTAAATATGTGGCTCTAACTGACTTGGTATGTGTATGATACAAGCAGCACTAAGCTCCAGTCTCCTGCTTCCCTCCCCAGGCTTTTAATCAACCTTCTTCTTTTATGAGGAACTTATGCTAGAAAGTCTACAATTAAAGGAAAATATACATTTTTATGTTGCTTTAAATTTGTTAACAATATTAATTGAAAATATTTCTGGCCAAAATACCAAAACCCATCTGATTTTCAATGATAAAAATACCACAACTGCATTTGAAACTTTACAGTAACTACAGTCTAAAAGTGAAACTAAAAAAAAGTGAAAGTTACTTGTTGTTTTTCACTGCACAAGCTGAGAGAAATCCAAAAACCAAACAAAAAAGCACATATTAACACGCATTTATAAAAATGCTTCTTGCATTCTAAGATGCCTTTAGACCAAGGGGAAGAAAGGTGGTTATTTTTAAGACTTGTGAAGGAAAAAAGAAATGTATGTGTTCGTGATCATGTAAGTAGTTAGACACTGATTTCACAGTATTCCTTGCAGATTCTGTGACAAACTTAGAAAAAGTAGGAACAGGACATAGAGATCACTGCTGGGATTTTTCAAAGTCTGAAAGGATTTTAGGCGACTACCTCCTATCCCTTTGGAAAATCCCAGTGTTTGGGCTTACTGTTCTTATTCTCCCAGCTAAATTCCCTTTGCAATTCCTTTTCTATTTGGTTATGCCTAGTTAGCAATACTCAGCCTAACATTGGCAATACTCAGCCCAGGTCACACCAGCTAAACAGCAGAAAAACATTAAGGATGAAAGGAACGTGTCTTGGGCTTGATGTTTAACTAGGATTCTTGAAACTTTCTTCAGATGCTTTTAACTCCTTTTTGAGGTTTGTGTTTATAGTGGAGGTGCAGGAAATAAAGTAATTCGGTGTGTATTTTCCATTTATATAATTACTTTTATTAAATTACTTATATAATTTGTGTAAGTAAAAGATTACCTGAACATGCAGTTACACTGTTTACAATTACTCTGTCAGTTGATGCAATTACTATAAATAGGCTTGGAGACATCACTAATTAATGAAGTTGGAAGGGTAATGTAAGAAGAAGTCCGCTCCTGCACATCTAGGGCATATGATCTCTAAGTTCAGATGGAGAAGGGTAATTTCTGTTTCTTTAGGGCTTTGGCGAGGATATGTTATAAAGAACCCTCACACCCCAAATTGCCTCAGGCTACAGATGCTTGGGAAAGAAAATAAAAGAATAGACTCGTGGTTCATTTTTAGATAAATTTTAAACATTAAGAATGAAGCAATACCAGTGGAGTGTATGCACACATCTTATTGATTTTAATCAAGTTATACATGCAGAGTTGGGGAAGATTGATTTTTAAACACGAAGCAGAGGTATCATTTCCCTCTTTATTTTGAACACAGTAAAAATATGTTTTATTTAAAGTATTATAAACCAAATCGGTTTTTTCAGTCTGGGAAGGAAAAAAGGTATTTATTTAGAGTCACTGGAGAAGAAATGTAGTTTTACACGAAACGTTCAGAAGAAAATTGTGCATATTAACAGTTCTCTTGAGAGAAGTAATAGACATTCTTTGCATTTATTCAGCAAATTTACATCCAAATTGGGAAGATGTTGGATTTGTCTCAGTGAACACTGAAATATTTGCAAAAATCAACATGGGAAAATGTTGCCTGCGGAAGCAGGAAGAGATAACATGCGCAGTTTTGTTGGTACCTCTGTGGGAAACCTATAAGGTACTATGACCACACCATTTCAGTGAAATGTACATTTTCAGTCATAAAGTAGTACCTGCCCTTGACAGCAGATCCAGTGAGTCCTGCCATAGCCTCTCAGCTGCACTGATCATGACCACAGGCCCAGCTCCAGGTCCCCCAGGTATGTAGGCAGTACTCACTAGTGGAGCAGCACTCTGAAGTGTCCCTTACTTTTAGATGACTTTCTGTAAAGGCTTTAGGATTAAATTCTGACAGAGCTGTGTCAGTATCATTCCTGTTATCAGTAATGAAGGCAACATTTTACACACAGACACAAAAATTATAACCTTGTGCATTAATATCAGCTTCGATTCTGCAACAGTAACTCCCCTAAAACCCAGCAACAGTGTCTAGCTGCAGTGTGGACACCCAGATGTCTTTCTATATTTTCTCTGGCCTTTTGATTTCCTTCATTCCCCAAATGCATCTTTAGCAGAAAAAAACCCCCCAACCTCAAAAATCTCATAGATCTGGGTAGCCTTGTTCCCTGCTTTATATAAAGTTCATGGGGTATAGAACAGAGATGAATTTGTCTTTGGTTCTCCCATTGCCTTTAGTATTAAAGCCTCCCTTTTTCCTAGCAGAGAAATGTTTTGCAGATATGTGAAGATGTCACTGTAGAAAGCACCCTGCCCCTAATGCTAGTACCCCGGTGTATCAGGCTCATCTTATAGGTAAGCAAAAGGAGGCCAGGGGGGCCGGCAGCTCCTCTCGGAGGCGTGGATAGGGCAAAAGCAGGAATACCGCGCATCCTCCGGCTAATTTAGGACAAGGTGTGATCCCAAGAAGTCACGCATCCGCAGAACTCGGGAAGACAGCCTCGGCTGCCTATCCCTCCCCGCGCTGCCTGCATCGGCGAATCCCGTACCACGGAGTTCTACGGGGCAGCGCAAACCCATCGAGGCGGGGGCTGCCCGCGGGCTGCGCTGTGCACCACGCACGGCTCTCGGCCCCGCGGGGCGCTCGGCCTCGTCAGGGCAGCGAGACCTCGGCCCGCCCCGGCCCTTCGGGAGCGGCGCCGCGGGCTCGGGAGCGGCTCCGCGGCCCCGCCCCAGCCCC
>VYZX01029373.1:1133-55453 GCA_013401335.1 Brachypteracias leptosomus | reverse complement strand
GGGCTCGGCCGGCAGCCCAGCCGCGGCAGGGCGGGCTGCAGGGGCGGCGCGGCGGGAGCGGGCGCGGGGTCTGCCGCGGGAAGGGAAGGGAACGGGCTCTGCCCCGCGGGGCTGGTGCCTGAATTCCTTTAATCACGGTAGCAGCAGCGAATCATTTCCTCCCCACCCTCTCTATTTTTTCCTTTTTTTTTTGTTTGTTGTTTTTTTTTTTTCACTTTTCCCATGTGTCGTTGCACAAGTCGGTTGCCCGGGCGAAAAGCACAGCGCTGCTGCGGGGGGAGCGCTAGGGCGGAGGCGGGCGGGGGGCTTCAACCCCCTGCCCAGGTCGGGCGGAGCGCCGCACCGTGCCCCTCGGGCGGAGGCTTCGGGGACGCAGCCCGAGGTGCAAAGTAGTAAAAACTTTCGGAGCAGATCTGAGGGCCCGGTTGGCTAAAGCAGCCACCGGGGGTCCCGAAATCCCAGGGCCCTTTTCTCCTGCTGGAGAGCACAGGTAATACAGCGGGGTTTGTTCAGTTCTGCCGTGCCAGCAAGGCCCTGGTTATTTAAATAAACCAGTTACATTGCTGGCCCCGCACTTCCATCAAGTTAACCCGTTCGCCGCGGATGCCCTGCGGACGTGGGGGAGCGGCGTTTCTCTGCCGTGCCCGGGACCCGTGGCCGCGCAGGAAGCGTCGCTGCTGGATGCTTACCTGGTGCTCTGGCTGCCTGCGAAACTAATTTTCAAAGCGGTACTTGGAAATCGAGCCACGAAACTTCCTTTGCCATGTGAGCAGCCGCACAGCTGTCTCTCTGTGTGTCACTCCCAAAAGTGAATCTCCTCCGAGCGGCGGTGGGGGCAGACGGCGCGGGCTGCCCCTGGAGGGTGCAGGGTCTGCCCCGGCGCGTAGCCCCCGCGGAGACTCCAGCGGCGGGCGAGGGGCTTCAGCTAGTGTTTGCCCCAAATGCTTACGTGGGCCAGGGAAGCAGTAGGGAACCGTGGGGGCCAGGCCGGCTGTAGGATAACGGGCACCGTGGCGGAGGGCTGGGGGTGGCAGCGCTGGGCTGGGTGGGTGAGTCAGGGGCCACCGGCGGAGGCTCGGGGGAGGCCACACACATCAGGGCAGGCTGAGGAGCACTCGCCCCTGTAGCATAGTCCTCGTGGCACGTGCCACAGGCCAGAAAACGGGAGCTGAAGAGGTACGGTGTGATTAGCCCCGTGTAACTGAAAAGAATATATCTTCAACAGCTTGCATCATTTGGGAGGCGTTTGCATTGTGACTGGGTTTCACCACAGCTTAATTTAAAAAGTGATCTCCTGAAAACAGGTTAACGAGATAACACCCTATCATTTTATTACAAAATAACTTTATTTTAATGTCTTAGTCATACCTTAACATACCACAGCATTCCATACCATCAGATAGATCACAGTTTTTAGTCTCATAGCAGGACATTGTCTCCTTTCTAGCACTTGTGGTTATCGTCTCTTAGCTGAAGTGTCAGAACTGCTGCTTGTCTCTTAAAACTTGTAAGTAAAATACTGCCCACCTGGAAGAGAGCTCTTGTTGCAAAACACTCTCTTTTAGTTTTAGTTAACGGAGTAGAGCAAGTGCTGTTTGTGAAAAGAGTAATAGAGCCCTTTTTACCCATAGATAGCCTCTGGGGAAATCCCTTACTCATCAATTGGGCGAGTAGCAGGGTATTTCAAAAACAGTATGAAGTATTTAGAAATGGGATAGAGGTAATAAAGTCTTAAGTTAAAGACATGAGAGTATAAAAGAGTTCAATCATTCTTGTTCACTGCAGGGTATTAAATATAGTTGTCCTCAGCCCTTGTCTGTCCAGATCCATAAATGGCAGCAGACACATTTTATGTTAGAGCTTATTGCATGTTAATGCTACCATTCTCTGGCTTTACTTAATTATAGCAACTTTTGCCTTCACATATAGGGTCCATAACCATGTTCTCAAACAAGGCTATTACTGGTTAACTTTTGGTATTCACACATGGTTTGCTTTATTTGGGAATAGTATTACAATCTGCTCTGTTAAATGTACAAAACAACTACTATTTTTCAGAGTGTATGGCACGAGTTAAAGATTTTGAACATGCGCTTGTGTAATGGACACAGCCTCTAGTTCTCTTTATTGTCTCAAACATTGTATTTTAATTTGAAACCTTCATTGGTTGAAAGTTTGCCAAACGTGTAATTCACCACTGATCTAACATTAAGAGCAGGTCTAAACATGCACAGTAATACGAAGGTTGCCAGCCCTTTGCTTGTATCTGTGGATACCAAAAACAGCAGAACCAGTTCAGAATACTAGAACAACAGAATGCAGAACAAAATCTTGTTGTGCAAGTTTTAAAAGTTTTATCTGTGTAACCTTTGTAAAGATTGTAGTGGGGGTTTTGTGCTTTGTGATTAAGTAGCTGAAGTCCTCATGTTCCATTGTGTGTCTCGTTGTGTTTCCTTCTGCAGTATATATAGTAGTGATGATGATGAAGAAGATGTTGAGATGTATGATCACGATTATGATGGTCTGCTTCCTAAGACTGGAAAACGTCACTTAGGAAAAACCAGGTGGACCCGCGAAGAGGTAAATCCAAGTGCATTCATCTCCTACATGTAAAAAGACAGAGAGAGCATGGATCATGTTCTTCTCCAAGTTGCTTGTCTCCAAACTAACTTCAATGACAGTCCTGTGTATATGAATGAAGACAATGGTTTTGACCCGTTAGCTGCTTTCAATGTTTTATTTATTTGGGGATTGATCTTATCTTTTAAATAAAATGTATAAACACCATTTTTTATGTCAACCAAGGTCTGTGTTACAGGTATGTGAGTCTCTGTGTGATCCCTGTTGGAGAAACATTCAGAGTCACCTTCGGCAGTGCTTGTTAGTTTCTGCCGCCTCTTTTTGTTTGAAAACAATTGCTATGTGAGAACTGTGTGTTCAGTGTCCCACAGCAGCAAATAACTGTGGCAGAAACTGCCATGGTCCTTTTGTGCCATTTGAAATTTGCACTTTAATTGCAGCATTATGATTCTGAGTGGAAATAAATTAAAAGCTGGAAGAAAGAAATCCAGCAGTACCAAAATCAAGCATTTAAGATGTATTTTACTTTTGAAGGTCAGAATGTGTTTTCGTCATGATACCCTTGTGCTGACTTTCTGTGTAAATTGTGATATCAAACTCCTTTGCCAGGTGGATATCCTGTGGCCATTTACCTGGTTTGAGTTTTTTGTGAAAGACATTAATACAGTTCTTAAGTTATGTTTTGACTTTCTCCTCTCTGACATACCCTCTCCTCAGGGTATGTTGATATATAAACAGTGGCAGGTCACCTTTTGCAAGCATTTCTTATTCTGTTTAAATCATAGTCTGGTCTTACAGGGTGGATGTGGTTGTGATGTGGCTTGGTAGGAAGCAATGGCTGGGAAGTCCAATGGCCACTTTCCTGTCACATGAACTGGGAGCTTACTGGGAGGTGCTAATCAGGGAAGGGAAGGGTTGCTCCGTTATCTTTTGGGTCAGCTCTCACTTGTTTTACACTATCTCAGTCTTTTTTTCCCAGTACATGAAATTGGTTTCTTTTTTCTTTTGAGTCTATATTTCTGGCCTTATCATTAAAAATACTGGGCCAAATTTCTTGCTGTTGCAACTATGCAGAAATCCATCACTGTGATCAGGAGCAAAAAGGAGCTGTTACTGTTATTGTGCATTCATTGTGCATGAACAGGCAATGAGCAAATTACTGGAACTCCTATTACTTGCAAGACATATAAAACTTAAGGCTGTGATTTTCAGAGGTCCCCAGACAGCTGGGTGCCTGAGTGTTACTGAACTTCACTGTTAATCTGATGCCTGGCATCTAAACATCCATGCCCTCCTGTAAATCCAGTACAAGAATAACATTTACATTGCTTTGAGCAGTAAAATAGGAATGTATAATGTGAGTTGAAGAACAGCACAGAAAAGTCAGTCTTTCTCCTGCAGCACAGTGAAGAACCTACCAAAATCCACAGGAGTAGAAAAATCTTTTGATTTAGGCAATTAGAAGGATGAGAAGACTACGGACCACCTCACCTTACATTCCAGAAGCAGAAATAGATAATAAAATGCTAGAAGGATACAATTAAAATAAAAATGTGTTTCATTTGCATTATAAAAGAATGCAATATTAATTATGTCTGTTTTTTTAATGATTCAGGATGAGAAACTGAAGAAGCTTGTGGAGCAGAATGGCACAGAAGACTGGAAAGTCATTGCCAATTTCCTTCCTGTAGGTGGATATTGGTTTCTGTTTGCAATTCTAGCGACAACTCTTTATCAGAGGTTTTCAAGTAAGAGAAAGGGGAGTGGTTGCTTTATAGTTACATTTTTTTGGGAGATATAAAACCTCCACAGATGGAGACCACAGAAATTGAGTTAGAATATTGTGGAAACCCTTTCCTTTAATTTTCCTTTCACTTCTCAGAAAGGGCTGGGAAGAATCAAATGAGAAAAAATGGAGGGTGGCAGGCATTGCACAGTAGATGGTCAATGTGGCACTGAAACAAGATATTTTAGCACAGAGAAAAAGTAGCTTTGATGAGTTCTAAGTATGGTTTAGAAGGGGATCGCTTTGTGAATACTTCAGCTGTTGTAGAAATACTGCATGTGAAAGCAGGGCAGCTATTGTGTAGATGGTGAAGACTCTGTGTAGTTTTGGTGATACAGTCCTCACTTCAGAAATGATGGAAACCTTACCTAATTCAGTTCAACACCTTCTCAGACCTACTGTGTCCTTCCATGTTGTTTAGTAGTCATAATTGGCAGCGAAATACATCAGGAACAAGTGTACTTAGATAAGAGCATTATCACTCTATGTTCATCTTGTCTAAAGAATGATCTACTTTGCATATTTTACATTTCACTAGAATCGGACAGATGTTCAGTGCCAGCACCGATGGCAGAAGGTACTAAATCCAGAACTTATTAAAGGTCCGTGGACTAAAGAGGAGGATCAAAGGGTAATCAGTTTTCCTTTCCATCCGATTAATACGTTACTAGTGGATTCTATGTGTTGGGGTAAAAACTCCTAGAGAATTTGGTGGTCTCAGCACTAACATGGCCAGAGGCAGACTGATCCTATCAGTATCAATGCTTAGTATTTGTGTAGTGCTTTCTAAGTTTTCTATGCAAATTAATTAATGTTGCTTTACAGCACTGTAATGTGGAATTGCAGTCTAGAAATGCCTTAACTATTATCATTTTTTTCCTTTGGGGCAAAGGTATAAATGGGAAGTGGGGAACCTTAATTGTATGCTACTTTTACTGTGGCAATTTTGAGAAATGTTGTTGAAAATATTGCTCCACCACAGAAAAAAAAAAATTGCTTCATTATGCATCATTAAATACAGGCAGTTTTTATGTCCTTCTTTGAAGGTAATAGAACTCGTGCAGAAATACGGTCCAAAGCGCTGGTCTGTCATTGCTAAGCATTTGAAGGGAAGGATTGGAAAACAATGCAGGGAGAGGTGGCACAACCATTTGAATCCAGAAGTGAAGAAAACCTCCTGGACAGAAGAGGAAGATAGAATTATTTACCAGGCACACAAGAGACTGGGAAACAGATGGGCAGAAATTGCAAAGTTGCTGCCTGGACGGTAATGACATATACCTTTAGCTCTTAAATAGGAAAAAGGAAAAGCTGAAGATCTGAGCAGTCCATTTCTATTGCCTCAGGCTTCACTTTATAAATCAAAAAAATTTGGAATCAAAACCTGGAAAGCCAGTGACATCGATGGGCGTTTTTCTCAGTGGGGAACTGTGCCGTTTGGTCAGTACATGGAACAATATGCTATTTTTACATGCTTTTAATGTTTTGTCATAGGTAAAAAAAACCCAGTAAATAGAGCAAGACCATAAGTTTCCTAAATGTCTGTGTGATTTTATTTGTGCTTGCAATAACAGTCAAAATTTAAATTGATTTAACAGGCTCTGCAAGTAGAACATAATTTACATTCAGCTAAGGGTATACCTTCAGCATGAAATCCAGTCTGCTTATTCAAAATGATTTAAGAGAAGGCTGCTTTAACATTGGTAATTGCTCCTGAATCATCTGGATGATTTTGACCTGTTATAAATAAAGCAGGACAAAATTACTTCCTCCAACTCTGGTCATGGAAATACTTGTCTCATTGAAAGCTTATGCACAGCTTGCATGTAGTTTCAGAGATTTCAGTGTCTTATTTGCTCTGTAGTAAATAAAAGTGACTCAACATAAAGTGTAGTCAAGCAAATAATGTAAGCAAGGGAGGAGTTTCCCTTCCCATTGTTATTCCTGCTATATGATGAGACATCTTCAAGATCTAAATGTAATGCCTAAGACCACAATAGTCTTTTAAGCAGGCATTCCCTAAACTGCTTTCACCTTATAGAAGAAAACAACAAAGGAATTACCCCTTGGAAAGTGTTTTTGGTAGCTTCTATACATCACGGATACTGCTTCCAGTGATACTGTGTGGTAGTGATGCTTTTCAAATAGAGAAGCTGTTTCTAAGCGTACTCTTAAAATCTCACAGGCTTGATAAGTTTGCTTTTTCTGACTCAGGTATGTGAGAGTTTGAATCTCAGTTTTTCTGCAGCTAAGAAAACTCCCAACAGCTTTGTTTACTGAGTTAGTGTGTCTAGGTGGCCAGTTGGAACGTTGCTTGGAAGTTAGTCTTTTCACAACTGTTCTCCACAGTTTTTCTTTTCAGCAATGAGCTACAATAAAACTCCACTGTAATATTAAGACCTAAGAAGATGATGCTGGCAGTCCTTTAGGGTAGCCTCAAAGGAGTGTTAGTCTTTGCTTTCACCTCACCTTACAGGAACAAGGTGAAGCTGAAATTACTAATTTCTTACAGTTTGAGGACCTAAAACTTAGAGATTACTTTAAAAAGTACATAAACAGCCCATTTGTCTTTTCCCTTACCTGAGCGTCTTTCCTGAGAAGTTGGGAGTAGCATTTGTAAAGGTGGGAGCAGGAGAAAGGTCAGAGAACAACTCAAGGTTTAAACAGAAATGTTGACAGCAGTTATCTGCCTATTAATCTGTTTGAATCAGAAGCGCTTGTTTTTAAAGCTCCTCGAACATATGTATTTCTGTTGCAGAACTGATAATGCTATCAAGAACCACTGGAATTCCACCATGCGTCGAAAGGTTGAGCAGGAGGGCTACCTGCAGGAGTCCTCCAAAACCTGTCACTCCTCAGCAGCTGCTGGCTTTCAGAAGAGCAACCACTTGATGGCCTTTGCCCACAACCAGCCTTCTGCACAGCTGCCAGTAGCCAGCCAGCCCCCGCTGGGCAGTGACTACCCCTACTACCACATCTCTGAGCCACAAAATGTAAGTGCCTGAAAATATGGGGTCTTTTTAGTTTTGCTTTGTTGAATAGGTGGGTGCAATTTAGCCATACCTGAATTCAGGAATCATGAAGAGTTTTCTCCCAGTCTTGATGGACATGCATGTGTTTGATGTCAGACTTCATTCAGTGATGAAAACATGTACGTTTCAAATTGATTGCCAGCATTCAGGTGGTGGAATGGATTTCAGGGTTTTTCACATCTTGTAAGCAGTGAGCGTGCTTCCAGTAGTGTTTCTTCCAGTGGTGAATATTACATTTCTCGAAGATCCATTGGATATATGTTAATTATGTGTTCTTTGTCAAAATCTCCCACGTTTCTTTCAAGTAATATTCTGTTTGTGGGTTGCCCGTTGGAACCAAGTAAACAAGTATTGTTTTTAATCTGATTCCTTGTCTATTAATGATTAATAATGAAACAGGCTGCTGCTTCAGACAGTTACATTGTAGAGTTTTAGATGACAATAAATTGCGTCTTTTGCATTTTCACTTCAATTTAGAAAAATCTTACAAATGTATCTGTAAATTATTCATCTTTTCTCATTCAGGAAGGCTAGCTATTTCATATCTGATTTTTCTTTCTTCCTCTGTAATGCTCACTGTCATAATCCTAAAAAACTGTTTACTTTTCTTGTAAACATTGTTGGGGTTTTTGTTGTTTCATTTCCGTAGAATGTAAATATTAAGTACCTAAAACCAAAGTATGTTTAACTTGAATTCACAATGTAGGCAGACAATATGGTAGAGAAAATAACTTCTAGTGTCTTTTGCTTTTTTGGCCTAGGTCCCTGGTCAGATCCCATATCCAGTAGCACTGCATGTAAATATTGTCAATGTTCCTCAGCCAGCTGCTGCAGCTATTCAGGTAGATAACTTGAACCTCATTTCAAGAGTCAATTTATTAAACATTTGATAAGTAAAAATGCAGACATAGTACATTAAGGAAAAATTTTAATGCAATAAGTGTGGTGAAGAGAGAAAATGGGGAAGGTTGGGGAGTTCTAACATGGCTAATAAGTGCTTCTTCTGAAGTGGATTTAAAATACAGTAGTTGACATCTGGTGTGATAGCTTTCACTTTCTCCATTTCAAATGTCTGTACTGGAATTGAGCAGGAATTTGGTAGTGGAAAACACAATTGACATTTGTTTCATCTTTGAGTCTAATTTGGCTATTATAACCACAGGATGGCAAGCCATAAGCATTTTAGTTGCTACTTCCTATCAGACCTTTATCTTTTCTTTTCCCTTAACTCTTAATTTCAGAGACACTATAATGATGAAGACCCTGAGAAAGAAAAACGAATAAAGGAATTAGAGTTGCTACTAATGTCGACTGAGAATGAACTGAAAGGGCAGCAGGCATTACCAGTAAGACTGTCACTGTGTGCTTGGATGGAGGGATAGCAGCATTACCCCAGTGCTTGTCTTTTTAACTTTTTACTCCCCCTCTGCCTTTGATACTAATCAAGGCTCTGTATTTCAGTTTTAAAAGGATGAAACATAGCACATATATAATCTGTATTTGCTTTTAAAATTCTTTTATTTTTAAAAAAAACCCAAACAATTTGCAAATTTGCAAACAGGTATTTTACTGTGCAAAGTGGGAGCAGGGCTGGGCTCTGTAATATGATATAATATTGGAACTTGATAACTATCAAAATGAAAAATCCCACAGATCTTACATCAATGGGATCTGCATTTCTGAAAGTGTGCAATGGTTCATGTGATGAAAATGTAGTGCCTGTACATTAGATTTTTCTTCTCTGCTGTGTTCTTTCCTTCAGCTGTGTTTTATACCCTTTGTAAGCTTCAGACTTGGTGCATGTTTGACAGTTTGTTTTACTTATCCAATTAATGTTATATTCTTCATAACTGCATGTGTGGAGCAAATGCTGGCTATTACTGAATTCTTATACTTAGTTGTATACTATGCCATTGGATGTTAATGTGTGAAAACCCTTACATAATTACTTAACACAATCTCCAAAGCCAGGAATCCCCAAGTCATTTTTAAAGATAGGTGATAGCCAGCAGATTCTTTTTTTGGGTAATATTTAAATTAATAGTAAAACAACTGCATGCATAATACGTTAGTTTGGCCACTTTTTAACTTTAGTTAATGTTTTGCAATTTCTTCTGTTGCATTATCACACTGGAAAGAAACTTCTTCTGTTAATTTGTTCTTCTGCTTTCCTAACCACGTTGATTTGACAGCCTCTTCACTGCATTGGTGTAAGCTGTAGCATTAGACAGGGACAGAAGAAGAAAAGGAGATAAGCAAACAAAAGCAACTCTAACTCTTAAACCCTTTAGCTTTCTACAATGTTGAGCGCTCAGTAGGGAAATCCTGCCATTTCTTGCTTCTCACAGAAAATGACTTGCAGACACTTTTTGAGCTTTTGGAGTGACACAGTATGACTTGATTATGTGTTAGTAATGATATATGCTCATAATCCTGGAAGTAAATTATGAGGTAACTTCGGGATAACAAATACAATGCCAATATTACTTAAAACGAGATCTTGCACTGATGAAAGGAAACATCTTGACAATTGTTTCATAGGCATAAGATTTTAGATGATGATGCAACTACTTTTATCTTTCCTCCAGTGGCATCTGACACCTTGTGCAATTTCATTGCTAAGTTCCTTCTGCCTTCTTCTCCTCCCCACCCCCTTTTTCTTTTTTTTTTTCTTCTTCCTTTAGACACAGAACCACACGTCAAACTACCCCGGCTGGCACAGCACCACAATTGCTGACAGTACCAGGACCAGTGGTGACAATGCACCTGTTTCCTGTTTGGGAGAACATCACCACTGTACTCCATCTCCACCAGTGGATCACGGTTGCTTACCTGAGGAGAGTGCATCCCCTGCACGGTGCATGATTGTTCACCAGAGCAACATCCTGGATAATGTTAAGAATCTCTTAGAATTTGCAGAAACACTCCAGTTAATAGACTCCGTAAGTAGACTTGCTGCCTCAGGTGAATTCATGTGTGGTCAAGGAGTAAGGGGAGAGGAACTGGGAGAGTCCTAAATGTATTTCTTTTTTTTTCCGGGTAACTTCTAATTGTTTCAAGATCTGAAGCTTAGCTTCTGACATAACAAAATGCAGCTGCTCATAAATGAAGCCCTCAAGTGTGGATGCGTATGCTTTTTGTGGATGTCTCCTGCTACATCTTGGTATGAGAGTGGTTTTTAGCAAACTGTACAACAGGAGCTTGAAACAATCACTTGATATTATGTCTCCTTAAAATAAGATCAGAGACACAATGAAAGACTTTAAACAATGAGGTGATACTTATTTATATTTGAAGTGACACATGCCATAGTTTTATGTGTGGCTGCTCATGTACCTGCATCATTTTCTAAAAGTTTTTGCTGTAGCTTCAATGGCTGCATCTGAAAGTTTAAGGAGCTTGCCCTGACATGTGTGAAGAACTGGAAACATGTTTCAAATGCCACATAGCTGACTGACATTGGCATAGGCTTTTTCTCATTGTGGTCTCTGGGATACTACGTGTAACAGGAGTGGCACATTGAAACACATTTGTCAGTGGCACCCTCCTTCAGCGGCAGAGGTGTCTGTTTCATGCAGCATCACGTCCCATTCAGCATGTCCAGAGCAGGCGTGCAGGTTAGGAGGGTATCAGTTTAGAGCCCAGGGCATACATTCTTTTGGTAGTGAAAAGCACTGTCTTCATACCAAACAGAAACCCCATGGCAAGTAGATACTAAGGACATCATTGGACTCATGGTTTCTCTAGGTACTCGGTTACCAGGATGTTAGACTAGGATGTTAGACAGTTTGATGGGATCAAGTTATATATTGAGAACACAAATAAGCGTTCACAGTGTTACTACTCAAATAAACAGGGTAAAGATGAACTGGAAAAGACTTTGGTTTTGTTGTTGATTATGGGCGTATCCTAGTGCTGTATTTTCATGAGGTGGCACTATACACTGTCTTATAGCTCCGTGCCTCCAACATTGTTTCAGGATCCTTCATCATGGGGTGATCTCAGCAGTTTTGAATTCTTTGAAGACACAGACACTTCGGCTAGCAAAGCTCCCTCAGGCAAAGTGGCACAGCTTCAGCAAAGAGGGGCCAGTGCTTGTAGACCTCAAGGACACCCCATCACAAACTTGAGCAGAATCATGTCGAGTCAGGGCTCTCCTGGCTCATCAAAGTCCTTATCTGCCTCACAGGGCAGCGTGGCTCCGTGGGTCCTTCTTCGCAAAAGGAGAGGACACTCCAGCCCCTTAGCCAGTGGCCATGGTAGCACCTTGGTCCTAGCTGACGTCAGCAGCTCAACTCCTAAGCGCTCCCCTGTCAAAAGCCTGCCCTTCTCTCCCTCGCAGGTAGATCAAGACTTCTCTGCACAGATGTTACTAATTCTCAAAAGTCACCCTGGCCTTAACAATTTAGAAACTAATCCTTTGGAACAAATGACTAATTACCGTTGCACTTGTTGATTTCACTCCGTGTTTGAATCTTCTCACTGCTCTTCATCTTCACCACTGAGTTTAGATCATCAGCAAGCTAACTGTTGATTCTCTTATTTTAAATTCATCTGTGGGGCTTTTTCTTTTTTATTTGGATCATTTTTCTAGAGGAATATGACTGCTTGCTTTGCTTTTGCTGTTAACTCCTTCAACTACTAGAGTTGAACATTTCTGATCATTTGTAATACTTTCCATCTCTGTCCACTTACAGTATGATTCATTGACCTAGAAAACCCCAAACTGCATTTAAATAGCATTCAGGTTGTGAGACAAACTGACAACAACCAGAAAATTCAAATCACGGCTCGCCATCCTCAAACTGGGCCATGGGGGGTGGAGTGGAATAGGGTTGAGGAGGAAAATGGCCTGTTAAAATGGCCTTACGTGCACTTCCAAATTCCTGCAGATGGTTGCTTTGTTTCACAGCTGTAGCACTATTTAAAAGTGTTTTGGTTTTTTTGTTTATCTGTTTGTGTTGGTTTTGCCTTGGTTTGGCTTTAGTCCTTGAAGTGAGAGAAAACACTATTTCACAAAGGATAGTAAAAGATTGCATGTAATGATCTCCCACTGTATCTCAAATTACCTCTTAGATATTTTAATCATATTTATCCAGTGAAATCCATATTTTCTAAGATGCCATATTTTTATGAAATGTATCTTAATCAGATACAAGTTGAGTCTAGAAGGTAATATGGTGAATTGTTGTCAGAATAGAGGATACCACTATGCTCACAGATTTGTAGACACTAGAAATGGAAACAATATTTTAGGTTACTAGGTAGAACTTATGCAACAGTGATTTTCTCCAAACTAATACTGCCGCCTCTTTTTTGGTCCACTATTTCAATTCCAAAACACTCCACACACTCATCACAGGTGGCATTTTTCATTTTATGCTGTGAAAACAGAGTACTTTGTTTTGAGAGAGATGATAGGAAATTTATTTTCCTGTCATAAATACTTTATTTACTAGATTTCCTATATAAATCTGTGTGGAATTTAGCCCCATTTTCTGTGGGGGTTTATTCCTGAAACATCCCTTACTTGTTTTCACCCATTTCTTACTTGGACACACCGCTCTTAATTAAAATTTATTCACAGAAAACCCAAATCAGGCTTTTAAGATATGACTCATTGGAATGGAGTGTTATTTTCTTTATAACTTCCCACTCTATAAATGCTCATTTTGGCTTCCTGAGTGCTCCAGCCAAACTGTTCAGTATTATTTTGCTGTGTAGTCAGGTACTCCATATACACCTACCCACATCATAGGGTCAGGAGAATCACTTATGTCAGTCAGAAAGAAGGAAGTAATTTCTTTCATCCGGTAATGTCAACTTAAGAAGTCAGCATTGTAATCTGGATGTTTCTGTTGATTTTTGCTTTCCCTACCTGCAGTTCTTAAACACCTCATCCAATCATGAAAACCTGAACTTGGAGAACCCTGCGCTAACTTCCACACCAGTGTGTGGCCATAAAATGGCTGTCACCACGCCGTTCCACAGGGACCAGACTTTCAAAGCTCAGAAGGAAAACCATGTGTAAGTCTGTTATCACATTGTCCTGTCAGATTCACAAGGGTTCATTTCTTCAATTTTCCATGCAACCAAAGTGCTGGGTCACTGTATGCATCCTGCAGAGTTGCTTGCTAACACATTCAGATTTTTCTTAGTCTGGAGTAAAACTTCCATTTTACAGCCGTGAAAGTAGATTATTAATACAGTACAATCATGCATATAAACTCACCAGTTTTTTAAATTAAGCCATTCTACCTTACTGCAGTTAAATAGGTGTTCTGCCAGAAAAGCAAAATGGATTATAAGACTGCAGGAAAATACTAGTCCAAGTCTTACAGCAGCCACTGCCTGTATGCATATATTTCTGTAAAGAGGTAATATTTCCGAGCATGCTCCTTTAAAGTTTTTCTCCCTCTTTTTTAAAGTTTCAGAACTCCAGCAATCAAGAGGTCGATATTAGAGAGCTCTCCAAGAACACCCACTCCATTCAAAAATGCACTTGCAGCTCAGGAAATCAAATATGGTCCTTTGAAGATGCTGGTAAGAAGGAAACAATGATAAAAGTTGCTTTGATTTTAGTGCAGAGGGGTGTTCTGGGACTTGGATATAACGTTTCTTCCTTTCAGCCTCAAACTCCGACTCATCTTGTAGAAGATCTGCAGGACGTTATCAAGCAGGAGTCAGAGGAATCTGCAATAGTGGCAGGTCTACATGAAAGTGGACCCCCTTTGTTGAAGAAAATCAAACAAGAGGTAAATCTCAAACTTACCTGAGGCAATTTAATTCAGCACTCTTCACTGAGAAGCTTATACCAATACCTTTTCTGTTAAATAGCTATGTCTCTTTTTCTTTCATGTGAGCCCCAAGATCTTAGTGTCGGTTCTATATAGTATACTAGGCATGCCTAATTCATCTCCCATTGATTTCCATAGAAGTCTTTCTGCTGTTTTCAGCAGGGGTTTGCTTGGGCTGTTCTAATGCAGTTTTCGTTTGAAACTTAAAAAGAAAAAAAAAATTAGACAAGAATTTGGATTGAATCTTTCTAACATTGGTGAAAAGTATAGAAGAACCCCATGGGGACCAAGATCCATGGAGTGACTTAGAAACCTGAACATTTGAGGACATTGCATTATATTACTTTGTCACTAAAGTTCTAAAAATACATATATTCTCAGTCCTTTCTAGGGGATTAAACTCCTGAATACTGACAGAGCACTGAGTGCAAGTATTCAAAGTTTTATTAGGTGTGGAATTTTTTGAGAACCTTGAACTTTTTTCTTCTGCAAAGAACAGGGGTGCTGGAAAAGGCAGTACTGTAAACATGCATTATGCACAGCTGTGAAGAATATTTATTCAATTTATTAAGCAACTGACAGAAAAACCTCCTTCTGGTCAGCTAGGTAATCGTTTTTATTATGATGCCTTTTCCGCTTTCAGGTGGAGTCTCCAACAGATAAAGCTGGAAATTTTTTTTGCTCGAATCACTGGGAGGGAGAAAACCTGAACACTCAGCTCTTTACACACACATCTACTATGGAAGATGTGCCAGTAAGTGCAAGCTTTCACACCACCAAATGATTTTTCTATTCTACATCTCTGTTCAGTTCTTAAATGCAAGAGAGAAAATATTTTGTCTGACCTTCCTCACAAGAAGGCATTATTCATTATTTCCATATAATTTTCCTGCATTAAGCATAAGAAGCAAAATCTTAATTAGATGACTGTAATGCCTGTAGAAGGTAGCAGAAGTTGCTGTTGTCGTGCAGTCCACAGTCTTTGTAGTGAGCCTGCACTTGGAGGATGCCTGCACCTGTGTATAGAAATGACTAGGTCATGGAGTTAAAACTAGTAAAAGAAAGAGAGAGTCCGTTTTGGTTTGTGCAAAGGAGACCTTGCATGAGCACGGGTCCCTTTGCTTCACGAGAACTATTCACTGGTTGAAAAGCCTTTGCACATGACAGTGTTCCTGCAAAGCCAAATCCCAGGGACCCCAGGCTGAGGTCTGTTCCCAGGCTGAGGTCTACTCCCAGGCTGAGCACTCTGCCCAGTGTTGCACCCTCTGCAGTCAGGCTGAGTTTGCTTTTAATACATTTGAATTCAGGTTGCTCTCCTGAGTTACTGAAAAACATGTTTCTTTTTTTTCTTTTCCTGCTCAGAATCTTCTTACCAGCTCCATTTTAAAGATGCCTGTGTCTGAAGAGGATAGTAGTTTTCACAAAGCCTTTGCAGTACCCAGGAACAGGCAACTAGCTAGTCCTCTGCAGGTAACTATTTTTTGATAAAAATACCCTTTATATATACAAATATATATATTAGTTTCTCACAGACTGATTTTAAGTAGGGAAGAATGAAACATTCGGGGGAACATGGTTGAGGATCTCACTTCACCTGTGGAGTGTGAGGATGCTGTGCCAGGAAGCTGAACAGGGCAGACCCATGCGTGGGGCATTGTAACTTAGCTGGCTCCAGTATTAAATTGATAGGACTAAGAATTATTGTGGACCAGAGGCTTTTTCCTATAGACTTCTTGTAGGCAGCTCTGTTTTGGAGAACAGGAGAATTGAGTGGTGTGGTGGTGAACAGAATTTGTCACTGGCTTTGGGGCAAGAGCAGAGATTCTGGCACTACCTGGCTGGCCAGCACAGATGTGGTCAGTATTGCCCATCCAGCCAAGCACTAGGATGGCCTTTCCCTGAGTGCAGGCTGAGGTTGCACTAGAAATGTGGTTGTAAATGGTAGTCTGAAGGGGTCTCATAACCATTATGACCAGTTGTACGTCTTGGGATCTGTGAAATCAATTAAATATGTGGCTGTTATCATGTAAGCCAGAAGTGAAGCTGAGTTTTACATATTTATGCTTTTTCCAAGTATTAACAAACATATACACTTGCTGTACTTAAAAATATAGCTGGGCCTGATTCAAAGCCCACCAAAGTCATTAGCAGCCTCTTTCTCAATTCTTGTGGAAAGAAGTCATTCAGAGAATTAAACACAGTGCAAATAATGATTAATTATCCTTCCACCACAGCCGGTATTTTTGAGGTAGATGAGTAAGTGATTTTATATCTCTTCTCCACACGGGTGAATTGAGGGAAAGTGTCACATGCCCCAGGGTGAGTCACTGTCAGAAAGGAAATGATAACTCCATAGTTCCTGACTTTCAGACAGATAGTCCACATGGCTAATGCTTTCTTTTCTCCGTCTTTCAAGAATTTACATTAGGGGTTATTTACAGGAGGAAGGAATGAACAAAACCTGGTTTTGATTAAGCATCTCTAGCCCAGCATTATAAAGTGAAAATATGAAAATTTCACACATGTCCCCGTTTGGCACATTTTGCCATGGAGTTTGTATTTTGCACTGCAGAATAATTTGATGAAAAGCAGCTTTGGAGAGCAGGGACTGTCTCCCCTCTGCATGGGGGTGTCCAAAGAGGCTAAAGACTCACACTCCCTTTTGCTTGTTTGATATTTTCTCATGAACTATGTTCCTTAGCTGCACCAGGGTAGACAGCTAAGAGAAGGGTTTGAGGATCCACTGCCCTTGGGTTAGGGCAGTTATTTAGGAACTGAATTCAGACCATCTCATGACAAAAGAGCCCAGGGCTCCAGCTTTGCAGAGGGTCACTGGAGGTCCCTGGCTGGCACATGGGAGAAGGCTTCTGGTCCCCACATGTTCAGCCCTGCTGTTTTGCCAGTGTGCCGACACCTGACCATGTTCCCCAGCCAAACTCCAGGCTTCTCTGTAGGTTTAGATCAACATTTCCAGGTAGCTAAGCAGAGTATGATGTGGGTTGTCGTGTTACTGGTAGTTGCCTGCACTCTGCCTGTAATAAAAATAAAGCATCTGAGGTGACTGTAAAGTAGAATCTTTTGATCTTTGGCGTAACAATGTTATGTTTCCTGCTATCTAAAAATAATTTCTTTACAAGCCGCTGTAAATGAAAGGGCTTGTTTAACCTTCTCTCCTCACTCATACTGATTTTATTCAGGAAGTTTACATGAGTCAATTTGCGGGCCATTCTGAATCCCATTCTTCAGTCCTTGCTTGGAAAAACATGTTAAAAGTCAGGTATTCTCATTGTTTGGATAAAAAGGATTTTTCCTTAAGTAGGAACTGAGTTAAAAAGGATTTCCCTACTCATCTCAGAGTTTAAAATGTGTTGAACTGAAAGCAAAAGTCGTTGTAAAGGGCCCCCAAATGAATTTATGCAGCTTCTTGGTGAACTGATATGAAGGTAAAATTATTCTCTCTGTCAATGAAGAATCACTGAGTGTTTCAGCTGAAATGTAATCCTAAATGAAGAATGAGGCTAGAGGTTTCTGTGATAGTGACACAGACAGCTTTTTCAGAATGAAACACAGACATCTTGTAACTATGCTATGCAGTATTATCTGCCGATTGCTGCACTCTGATTTGGACTTAGAGTCATGGTCAAAAGGGAGAATCTGCACGTTCCTAGTAAGGCTGTTTGGCTTCATGTCAGAGGGGAGATTGGCCCAGTACAGCTCAGAAGGGACACACAGTCTGACTGTTTCACACCAGAAACTGCAGCTGCTCTGCCCCTAACGCTTCTCCCCCTCCATCCCAATGGAGACAAACATGTGATGAGGACATGACACACCTAAAGGGTGTAAAGCAGTTGAAAATGTTACTATTTGTGCTTGATTTTGACTGGCAGCATTTTGTACATGACCATTTTTTAGCATGTTCTTGTTCTATGCTTACTACACTTTCTAGTTTATAATTTGGTATATTGCAGCCATACATGTACACACATGCTCAGGTGTCTACACAAACACGGGACTAAATCCATTGATTCCATGCAGGTAGACATTAAGTGCAAGGGAACTCATCTGGGTGAAATTTAATTATGTCTGCATATGTTTACATTGCTGCTGTTAATATTTTGAGCCTGATCCAACTGTTCTTACTTAGGCAAATTCTCATTGATTTCAGTCCAAGTAAGAATTATAGTACTCTCGGCAGCATGGGATGTGTGCATAGACAGGAAGAAGAGAGAGAAAGAAAGCACTAAACTTTATTTATTTTTTTTTAAATATGCTTGGTTCATAAAATTCGATTTTATTTTAAATTAAAACTTACATAAGAGGGAGGTAGTATATTTACCAGCCCACAGTATTTTCCATTGTTTTAATAATTGGCACTGCATTTACTTCAAGAAAAAGATATTTGGCTAGCAGTAAATTCATGAAAATGCCTGATTTCTTATTGTTTTGCTGTTAAATTACAAATAAGGGAAGAGTAGCAAATGTTTGAAGCAATCTCTAAGGATGTTTTTTACTGCATTTTGGATACATGACTGATCATATGCAACTTTGTAAATAACACTTGATGACTATATCAGATAGCACTATATGATTCACCATGACTTAGAAGGAGCAGTATGTTGCATCATTTGGCATGTGAGATCAGGTAGCTGCATATAACTGCACAGGGAATATGTGCTATTAGTGTTGCATTAGAGCAATGGAAGAAAAAGCCCCCATAGACCCAAGAAGAGTTTGGGCTTCAGCTTCATTTGGTCCCCCTGTTAAGTCTTTGTAAAGCATTGACTGTAAAGGCATCTGTGTGTAGGATCTTTCTGTAAGGTATGAAAGTTCAAGCCAGCTTTTTTGTCCTGCGTGGCAAATCTCATGGTTGTGCATTGGATATTCTCTTACTGTCAGGAATAGAAGATGTCTCACCAAGCCCATGTGTTGCCTTGGGGTGTACTTACTCTTAGACTCCGTTGCGTGGATCCCAGATACTTCTGCTTTGTATTGGTGGAATTAGTTTCAACATATATTTTTGTCACTCAATACTTAGTTTCACTGTGAGGAATTTTTGGCCTTGCTAGGAACTTTTTCAAGGGTTAAGATTTTGGGGTAATATATGAAGCCCTTATTGAGGCAAACTTATTATCTGTACTGAGCATTTGCTTGAACAGTGCCTCATAAGAGGTTATGTAAAAACTGTTTCTGGCCCTTCATGTGTAAAAGTTATGTTTTATTTCACATTATGTTCCATAGCATTAGCAGTACATGATACAGACTATCCTAACATAGACATTTTAACAGATAGAAAAGTAGGCTAAATCATAGACCATCTACCTAACCCTGCAGGCTATCAAAAGACACCATGAAATGGAACCTTTTAAGAAAATAGCGCTGCTTTGATATCTTCTTCCCCCAGTAACAAAGGAAACAACACAAGGTAGAAGCCCTGCAAGCTAAAGAGAATATTCTTCAACCTCTAGCTCCTGTCACTTTCCATTTTTTAACCACAGACTGACACATTTCAGCTCGAATTTCCTGACTTTCAGCGGTTTATGTAACCATTTTCTTTAAAGAGTAAGTTTAAAGGATTTAAAAACAGTTGCTTGGTTAACCTTTTCATGAGTGTGAACTGTCATTAAGGTTAATTTTCTCCATTTAAAAAGTGAAATGTGGAATTTCATTTGCAGCTGGTTGTAAGATAAAATGTATAGGCGAGGCAACATTCTCTCCTGCAGCAACAAACTTTCTCTGGTTTTCCTCCATGGCTTTTTTGGGGCAAGAAGATCCCATAGTCTCATACTCTTTATTTCATGAAGGGAGAAAGGGAAGCATACTGTGCTCGAGTCCTGGGAGGTTTAGGATTTGCACAGCGAGGAAAGATAGCCCAGTGGGTTTCCCTCACTTGTGTTGTCCCATCTCTCACCAGTGGCTGGTGTGTACAGGAGCTGTGCTTGGCATAGCTGAGGGAGCAAAAGGAGATTCAGAGTTACAGGTCAGTCATCACAAGTTTTCCTTCCAAGGCAGCAGAATTTGACAAACAGGTCAGGAGTTAGAGCTGCCCCAAGCAGGCAATGGTCTCTCAGAAAGATGAAGTGACAGCTTAACTAACAGCCGTTTGCAGCAATGATCAAGGACAAAACTAGAAGGGGACTGAATATGCTAATGTGAGGCTCAGGAGCTTAGTCCATTTCCATACCTTTTCCATTAACCTTACTTGTAGAGCTCATACTTTTCAAATACGAGTTTTGTCTAGGTAAGGGCTTCAGCATTAAGCTCTTAAAAAACACCACCAAGTAGCTCTTTCTATCTTTGTTATCAGGCCTATAATAAAAGCTGAAAAGTTGGAGTATCTTATTTTCTCGCATTTAGCAAGCTGTAATTCTGAGCAACTGTGGAAGCCCCAGAGTTTAGGAGAAGGCTGTCCTGTGCCCCGAAGGAGAACTAGTAACATGAGCAGAAATGAGCTCTGCCTTAGCAAATGAAGTAGAATTTTTTATGGTCATTTGAGTTTTTAATGAGTCTTTACTGTCTAGTCTTGATAAGTAAAAGGGCTTCTCTTGGTTCTGCATCCTTACAGAGTAGAAAGCCATACTAGTCTACATGATATACATTGTATTCTGCTAGGAAATTGCTTTGTTGAGGGCATTGATTGTTTCACTGTTTTAGAATGAGTACTGCATTTCTGTTGCAAGCCTTTTCGTCAGCATATTCTGTAAATGATCCATATTTTGTTATCTAAGAGAAAACTGGCAAGAACTCCAGCTTTTTGCAGCAGAGAAACACTCTAAGATACCTCCTAGTTGTCTGAGCCTTCTAAATATTAAACATTTTGGGTTTTGGGGGGTTTTAAGTGCCAGCATAATTCCCTAAATTAATGGGAATGTACGTAACACCAATAACTTTGCTGGAGTTGCTGAAGATACCTGCCAGCATAGCAGAGATTTAAAATCTGTCTTCTAACACAATTCTTTGCCCAAAGATTTTTACTACACTTCCATCAGTTTGGGAGCTCAGTACCACAGGACTGCAGCCGTGCTTGGTTTTGGCATCCGTTCCTAACACACAAGGTGTTGTCACACAGGAGTTTTCTTAAGCAGGCAGCACAAGAAAAAGCAGTCCAGGCTCTGAGGGCAGAAGCACTAGTTCTGTTAGAAAAGCACCTTTCCACAGTCTTCTTTCCTTACTCTGGTGTGTTTTCTCTAGATGGTCCAAGTTTTTATTTAAAGTGCTTTAACTGGATATCCCAGTTACAGCTCTGACAGTTTGTTTACAGTTTGCATCTGCCCGAGGGCAGTTGAAGGTATATTACAGGATAAGTGAGGTAGTTTTGCTGCCAGGAGAAGGATGTGCTAGTAGGATTGCTGAGGTTAAAAAAACCAAAAAGAGCCAGGGAGAGTGACATAGCTGGAATCATACCATGGGTCTGTAATTTTATCCTATGGGAACTCAGAGTAGTATGCCTTCTTCTCCCTCCCACTCACTGTTTTAAGTTAAAGATAGAAAATTATGTGGAAGAGAAAAATACAGCTGGAAATACTGGCATAAAAGGCTTAAATTCTTTTAATTGACAGCAAAGCTCAGAGTAGTCTCCCGCTTTTTGAGGCAATAAGATATATATGTGGAAAGAACTGTACTGCGGAAATCCCTTTCTTTCCCCACTGGCAAGGGATTTAGGTGCCAAAATGAACCTCTCACTTAGATGGCTGAATTTAAGTAGGATAAATCCACTGAATCAATGAAAACATGCCCATCAGTTTTGGTGGGTTTTGGGTCAGGCCTTTTGGCTTCTTGTTACAAAAGTTTTGTGTTTCCATCTGTTGATTTGTAGAGTTGAACCTTTAATTGTGATAGAGGAGATGAGCATTCTACGAAAGGAGTGATCTGACTTGGGTTTCTGTGCTGTTTTCCTACATGTCTCCAGCTTTCTGCCCAGGTCTTTTCTCTTTTGACATGTTTTCTAAGCGCTGCTTTCTGCGGGGCGCTGCCACTGTCCTATAACAGAGCGCTGTCAATACTTGCTGCGATGCTGATGTGGAAGGAGATGTTGTGCTTTTCCCTATTTACTGAGGGGTCATGTAGCTGCGTGTGCCCAGGCCTGGCAAGGCACTCTGTCTGGGTTGTGGGACCCCACGCTCCCTGCCAAGGAGGGAAGTAAAACTTCTCGCATCAGGATGACTTCCACAGGTGCCTCCAGCCCTGTGCTGCACGGCTGGCAAGGCAAGGGCATTGAGCTTTGTTTTGTGTTGGCTGCCGAGAGCCACGGCTTCATGCAGAAAATGGTTATTAAAAATACCCACTTTAAATGTTATCTGAGTTCCCCAGGATAGAATTGAGAGTTTTCTTAGTAAATATACTCCTTTGGGTCGAATTCTGCTTTCTTTACTAGAGCAAAGCTCTCACCACCATCAGTGAAACTGCAAAGTTAGCCTCCTTCTATAATGTAATAGTGTAACGTATTTCTGGGGAAATAATACAAGGGTCAAAACTCTGTGGGCAAATTCTCCCTCACTGTCTCTATAGCAAAACTTAAGTAAGTTGTTTCAAGCAGGTTCAAGTCAGGGGTCTAGCTGATCCTCCAGTCTCGTGTTTACTGCCCAGTGCCTCCCTGGGGTGCTGGGGCAGCTGAACCCGGAGGGAGGGCAGAGGGTTACTGCCTGCCTGAGCAGCTTCTGACATCAGGTTAAATGAAGACCAGGCTTTCGGTGGAATGAGTGACATGTAGCAGCCTGCTGAGATGTTGGAGATAGCAGGATACAGATTTTTTTTTTTCTTTTCTTTTCTAGGCACATGGGTGTTAATACAAAGAGTTCAGTGTAGATAGTAACAATTAAACCCAATTTATGAAATCGGGACACTCCTTGCCTGAAGTTACTTCTGTTTTTTTAAAATTGACATACTGTGACAGATGGACTTTTCCTTAAATGTTTTCAGTTATTTAAGGAACTACTGATCTCTCATTTCTAGACCAATGCATTGAATTTTTTGGGGATCACAGGGAAATACCAGTTGGATACACATTTGACCAAGTAAAGTTGATAGCATTGTACCAGGTATTAATTTGGTCCCTGATGCCTCTAAAACAATAGGGTAAAATATTCACAGGTGCCTGAGTCCCACTGAAGATCAATAGGAGGCTGGCTGTAGGTTCTCAGCTGATGTAGGTGCCTTTGAAAAAGTTACCCTGGAAGCTATTTGAGCAAAACATAAAGCTGTGGCGTGTCGCATGCATGTCTGTGGCATGCAGAAAGTATGTCACACCTGCTTTCTGGCTGTGGCATGTGCCCTAGGCTGAGCCACAGCACAAGGTATTCAGCCAGCCCAGGTTGAACCACTGTAAAAAAGAGGTGTATGGCATGTTTGTTCACCTCACAGATGCATCTTTCTCACAAAAAGCTGCAGAACCTTCATGATTTGAGGCCTGACCTGGTTTTCCTTCATATGGGGAACTCTGACTGAAGCTCAGCAGGAATTTTAGCTGCAATAAGGCATCAGGAACAGAGACCATTTGGAACTTGTCTACAGAGAAGAGAAAGTTGTGTCTAGGGAAGCCCAGCAGAAGTTTACAGAGGACCAACATGTTTTCCCTCATATTGTCCATGCTGCTTATTTATTCTTTGGCTTTGTTCCTTTTAGACTGTAAGCACTCTGAGGTAGGGAACCTCAGTCCCTGTGTTTGTACCAGTGCCCTGATTAGGGCATGTTGTGAGAAATTATCTATATTTCATACATTGCCCAGCCTTTTATTAGCCATATGTCTCAGATAACACTGTTTACAATCAGAAGGACATTTTCTAAACACTTAGGCCAGAGAATAATCTAGGGTTCCTCTTGCACAGTTAGCAACTAGAAGAAGCAGCATAAAGAGCCTGCTCAGGACAGTTCGGCTCTTAGCATATGGTTTGCAGTCCACTAATTATGCTTCACTCTGTGTCCTACATGTTGGGAAGGCTTTGGCCATCTCATTGGGCAATTGAACTGCCAAGATGATCCATGTTGGAAACAGAGGAACATAGAGAAGGGTTTCTCCTGACTTGTCTTTGTTGGTGTATCCTGGGCATGGACCTTCTCAATGTTCAACAGTACTGGGATCTCCTCACTGACACACAGCTTTCTGTTAAGCACAGTTGTGTGCTTTTTTTGAATGCAGAGTATTTGTACAACAATCTATATAATAATTGTTTTTATTCAGGGTTTAGGGAATAACTCAATGTGGAAAAGCAGACACAATGAGTAAGTGAAAGAGTTCAATACACACACACAAAAAAAAAAGTGTGTGCAAATGTGTGTGTATACTGGTAAATTCCAGGCGCTTTGAAATTTCATTACTGTTTATAGCTCAAGGCAATGAGAAACATCTCACATGTGTAGCGAGTAAATAAATACAGTGTGCACAGCCCTCTGCAGATATGTTTATCTCTCCTTAACATTATACTAAATGGTGTCTGCAACCTCCATAAATACCACAAGAAGTGAAATGGCTTACATGATAATTAAAATGCTGTTTCTGCTGAGAGTCACCCCCCCCTTTCTCCTTTGCCAGAGGAGCTCTGCTGATGGGCATGTACTAATCGCAGCACGCAGGTAAAAGCAGCTCCGAACGCGGGACTTCCAGTGAACTGTGGTCAGGCTGTCAAGATTGTCAGGTTCATTTAGGGGAACGCAGGGGCAGAGCAGCATTATTTCTAGACTGGAGGTTCAGCAGGAATTTGTGCGTGGTCATAGCACTGAATATTATAACTGTGGGCTTTAGCCTCTCTGTGCCCTGTTGACTGTAAAGTCCACCTGCAAGAAATTTCTTTTTTTTAGACCTTTCACAAAACGGGAGGGTTAAAGGCAAGGTTATAGATATGGCCTTGTAGAGAACCCATTGTTTAAAAGAAAACTTTTCAGTGGTGCCCATTGACAGGACATTGGGCAACAGGCACAAACTGGACACAGGAAGTTCCACCTAAACATAAGGAAAAGCTTCCTGACTGTGAAACAGGCTGCCCAGAGAGGTTGTGGAGTCTCCTTCTCTAGAGATATTCAAAACCCGCCTAGATGCAATCCTGCTCTAGGTGAACCTCCTCTGGCAGGGTGGTTGGACTAGATGATCTCCAGAGGTCCCTTCACCATTCTGTGATTTTGTGAAAAGTGGGGAGCTTTGGATCTTAGCTTTTGTGGTGTGTCCCTCTGCAGGTCATCTGGTCTGCTCACCCCTCTGGTTGCTAACTGAGAACTGGAGGTGGTATTTTTTTTGCCTATTGCGTTGAGATTTCATTTTCTCTGGAGATGGGACAACATTGTAATGCTTGACTTAATGCAACACTTAATTGTGAGAGGGCCCAATTTTGGCTGGGACTATGAATAAATCACATGACGTTCACCCCAAATCTCTCTGCCTCCTTCTAATTTAGCATCTGAACAATGCCTGGGAGTCAGCATCCTGTGGGAAGATCGAGGATCAGATGGCCCTGACGGATCAGGCACGCAAGTACATGGCCACCTTCCCCACCCGGACTCTGGTGATGTGAAAGGGTTGATAGACAGAGAAGCATTATGGTTTTGAGAACACTTCACCTCCACTGGGAAATTCCTGTTCCTCTGCATGAGAACTTTTCATGAATGGGAGAAGAGCCTATCTTTGTTGTGGTACAACAGTTGGGAGCAGCACAAAGTGCATTTAGTCACTCAGCACATATATTCTTGTTGGATTTCACCCAACTTAAGAGGTTTTTTTTTTTTTTAATGATACTTGCCTAAATTATTAGGTATTAAGTTTGAATCAGTAACTAATGATCTTAAGTGCAGACTTAAAGATAATTCTTCTTGTACTTTTTGAGATCAAGCAGACCTAATACACCAGTATTGTTATTTCAGTGATGTGCTAGTCAGGGGTGGGGGTTTGTTTCTTTTGTTGTTTTTTTTTTTAATAATAAAAGAGCAGGTACTCAAACAGATGTATTTAAAATCACTGAACAAAATGCATTGGTGTAAAATACTGAAGTGAAAAGCATTACTACAAACGCTAGTCTGTGCAAAGGGAGAAAACTGGTCAAGATTGTGAATACTCAAACATCCATGCCTCTTGAAAAAATATTTTCTGTTATGGTTCTAGACCATTATACATTGTGTGTTTCTGTTTGGCGGGGGGTCAATTAGCTTGCTTTAAAAAATATTACTGTATGAAACATAGATTTATGAGAAAAATTATATTTTTATTCAGTAATTTAATTTTGTAAATGCCAAATGAATACTGTGTTTTGCTGCTACAGACCTTAGCGTGTAGACATGCTGCTAGTGTAAAAGGAGCAGTAGAGCTTTATATGGAAAGAAAACAAGTGTTGATGTTAGCTAATTGACTATGCACTAGCATTTCATTTTTATTTTAATTTTTTTTACATCATTCATATTTTTTCCCCTTTTTTTATACGCAATATTTTTTGAACACTGTTCCTGGGAGATTATTTTTTTTTGTTTGGATGTGTTGTTTTGTTTCCATTGGTTTGTAACAGCATGCATTGCACCTTCATATGTTTGGGAGAACACTGTCTTGTTCATGTTGTTTGTTTTGTTCCATGTCTAGCTAATTGTTCCCTAACTTGGGTCTTGTGTATTGAATCAGGTTCTTAGAAATACATGGTTCTTTTTTACCGCCATACCAAATCTTTATCGATATGGCAAAACACTGATTTTATTTTATTTTTTTATTGTTTGTTTTATATAACAGCCTCTGACTTTGCTGCCTTAATAGCATTTGGTGCAGCTTCATCTGCACTTAATTTTTTATACAACAATGTACTGCCTTGTAGATAAATAAAGTGTGTTCTTTTTTACTTAAATCCACATGGTCTCCTAATCTTGTTTGTCTTTAGTGTTTTGGTAGTGTTGTTATAGGCAACAATCAAGCCAAGAAGACTTTTTCCAGCACACTTAGATAAGTAAGGAATAGAGTTTTTCACACCATAAATAGCTTCAACATCCTCTGTTCTCATTGATTGTTAAAGAAATGGAAGGAGCACAGCATAAAACAGTATTTATTGAGCATGATGTGGACTCGAGGCACGTCTCTAGTGACACCAAAGTCCAGGTCAGCTTCAGCCAGTGGGAGGCTTTCTAGAGCTTTTGTGCAAAACCACTGTTCTCCCAAAATACTGGATAATTTATTTCTCCGTCCAAGACTATCAGATCAGGAACAAGCTGAATAAGAGCAAAATATTCTGGAGTTCCTATACTGTAGAACAGAGTTTTTTTACACTTGTCTTAAGAAACCGGAGGTGAGAATACTATTTGAAACCTGGAGCATTACACTACACAGCAAGTAATTGGACAGACCAGCAGAGCTTCATGCAGTGTAAGCACTGAGGACATTCAGCTCCAGGAATGCTAGAGTGTAAAAGCAATTGCCAGCAAAACAAAAAAAAGAATGCAACCTGCCAGGATAAAAATTTAGTTAGTAGCTTGAAAATAAACTGTTTGCTGAAATTGAAGTTGATTCAAGTGCTTCAAAGTCAGGCTGGTATTTGTGAGAGCAGACTTCGGCTCTGTGAAGGAGTTAATTGTTTTCCAAGCTTGTGTAGCCATCCCATATGGGATGAGAGCCCCCAGAAGTGCCTTCCAGTCCATTTTTCTCCTTTCCTACCAGTCTACCCAGTTCTCCCAGCCCAAGCCACAAACTGACCCTCACGCCATGCTGTGCACAGAAAAGGAGGAGTAAAAAGGCCTTATCCACCCACTACAAGGTCCCTTCTTGCGTGCTTTCAGCTTCCAGCTTGAGAAGGGACTGGTACTTGCAGCAGCCCTCTCCAAGGTTTGCCAGTGCTTGTGACCATGTGTGGTTTGGGCTCTCAACAAATGCCAGGGGCTGGGAGAGAGCCAGCCTCGAGGTAGCTTTGTGGCGGTCACCTCGGGCAGGACCCCGGCACTGGGTATGGGTGACAGAGAAGGGAGAGCCCACAGGAGCACTTGGCTGTGCAGAGGCTGTGGGCTCACGCCATGGAAAGAAAAGCTTGTGCAAGATGTGAGGGAGGACTGCGGAACTCAATGGTGCTCAGCTTGGGAAGAGGGAAAGGTCTGCCTTTGAGGCACGCCACAGCTTAAGCAACGCATTACAGTGTAAAGGGAAAAAAAAAAGGGAAAAAGAAACGCCAAGCTTACAACAGGTTTTCAAGGCTCCAGCTGTAACTGCACCAAGCGTGGCTGTGTTTGAACAGATCATTATCTAGCGCCTGGTGCGGAGCAGTGCCGGGGAACATCGAGGCTCACCCTGCAGGTGCCCAGCATAAGGATTGGGTTTTCTTCCCCTACACCTTCGGTTGCTTTAAAACTCATTTTTAACATCCAAAACCATTGCAATAATTGTCTTGTTGATGAGCATACTTAGAGCTAATATGGAGGAAAATGTTTATTTTTCCCCCTTCTCATTTCATTGAAAATGCAAAACACTCAGTAGATTAAGGCTGATTTGCATATGTTTCTGCATGCATGTGGTGCTCAGCATGAGTGAAGGAAGAGGCTTTGTTTGAATGCTGTAGCCCAGGAACCTGATTATTTTTCCCCCAATAATACACACTAAGTTTCCTTTGCAACAAAGTGCCACCTCCTACATGTGTTTCTCACACAAATATCCCCACGTGACCACCCTTTGCTTACTCTCTTACTCTGTCTTACTTTCAGAAGTCCAAGAGAAGCCCTACCTGTCTGTTAAATTTCATCTTCCATCTATCTTGAGACAGGTCCATGAAAATCATCTTGGCCATGGCTATTTGGCCTTACAGTGGCCCTTTGCACAGGTGTATCACCATCCCAGATCCATTTAAACCTAGAGTAACCTGCCAAAATGAAGGGAAAACAGGTTCAGTCAAGTTCTCATTTAATGGAGAGTAGATATTTGGCTCAAATTCCTATTAACCTTTTTCTTCACTGTAATTATAACTTAATAATGTTGTCAGTGGGAATTCTTTTGATTTCTGAAAAGAATTTAAATTATCATTTCAGCATGTGCCACTAATTAAAAATGAAGAGGCAAAGGAACCAGGGCAGAATTAAAGGAAAATACCAGAGCACGAGGTGTTTCCCAGCTAGACCCTGTAATTCTCCAGTACTCCCCAGTAAAGTGGACTCTATGCAGCGAGTTCCAGGGGGTTCAAATCCCACAGGTCTGACCTATGTGACAGCAATAAGTATAAACAAAAAGTGCCAGAGCTTGGACTGGTTTGGGAAAAAACATTACAGCCTGAGTGAAAGAGCCAGGCTTGGTAGTTAGGAGCCAAAATAACAAGTATGCTGAGGGTAAAGCACAGAGCACAACACTGAATATTCTGCAGCACATAGTGATCCTTCAAAAAAGCCAGAAGAAAAGATTTTTTTCTCAGTGTTTGCAGTCTTACCCAGGCCAGCTAAGTCAATGGCAATCAGCCCTCCCCCAAGCCCACACAGTCAGGCACATAAGCAAAGGGTGTTTCTGTAAGGCTGTGACTGCAACTTCATAACTATCACCTACTCCTCTTACTCCTGCCACGTTTAACTGTATATCTACATCAATCCTTATTCAAGATGGGAGTGATGGTAAAGGACAGAAAAAAACCTCGTTCCTATAAATTTATTTTAAGTTATTTGGTCTTTGTTTTGCTTTGTTTTTAAAGAGCATGTTAAAAATATTTCAGTTCAGGAAAGAATGACTTTGAGGTGTTGGATTGCATCTTGCTTGTGTCCTTGTTCCCTAGCACAGTCGATAGCCCAGACATTGCTCAGGAGCAATGGCGGTGTTTTGCCTGGGTGGCCAAGAAAAGACACCAGCCACGTCTTTCAGTCACCAGGCTAACTTCTTAATTCAAAAAGAAGCCATGTTTCTTGACCAAAGGCACTTGCTCCCTTTGTTTGCCTCTTTTCTTTGAACTTGACTTTGGTGTCTCAGCAGTTTTCACTGAAGACCATAGTACCGGCACAATCTTGTTTGTGACTTTTTTGCTGTCAGTGACTGATGCGGGTAAGATAATGAAGACAGACCATAGAGGTCCAAATTCTGCCTTCAGCCATGTTTGCAAGCTGGCAGTGGTTATACAGCTCATGGTTAAGGGCTGTAAAATTTATTCACTCTGCTATTATTTTTCCATAAATTATTTGTGAACAGGTTGTTGTTTTTTTTCACAATCCCTCTTGATACATGACGTTTCAACAAGGCATTTTTCCAATCCATTTTAGTATCAGAAAAATTGCTGATTTAATTCTTTTTAAAAAAAAGAACCTCCACTTTCAGACTGCACGGATCTGCATTTACAGACTAGCTCGACTTACACCTGAGGAAATTTCATTTCATGGGGAAACAACTTTTACTACTTGATTTAATTACTACTCATTGCTACAGGTCCAAGATGCGCCCTGTGCACACATCTGCCAGAGAAGCCCTCACAAATGGCAAAGAAGAAAGTTTCAGGAAGCTTTCCCCAGGCAGGTTTCTACACTAACCATAGAGACCACCTCTGCATCTCCCGGTTCCTGCTGGCCCAGCTGTGAACTGTGGCCCTCCTGATAAAGTCAGCTCCAAGAGTGTCTTGAAAGGGTGCCTGCAGGTGTGCTTTCCTGCCTGCCCCTATCTCTCCCTGCTGCCTCTAATGTTTCATTAACTCTCTCATCAGCGTACATCACCACAGGAGTTATCTGAAGGCAAAGGGAGGCCGTGACTAGTTAAGTGATGGGTTTTCAGTATCTATGTTCCTACAAGCTCAAGACGGAGACCTCAGAGGTGCCGGCTCAGCCTTCCTGTGCAGATAAAGGTGCTGCCAGCCTGTGCTGCTGGCAGGGAAATGGAAATCTGCACTGGGGTTATAGCTCCTACCTGCCCAGCCAAGCTTCACTGCACCTAAGAATTAAATAAACAGCCATGATTTGCTGCAGTCAAAGGTCCAAAATATCCTTCAGTGAAATAAAAAATCTTCCTGTGCAACTTGGTCTAGGTGATCCTGCTCCGGCAAGGGGATTGGACTAGATAATCTTTCGAGGTCCCTTCCAATCCCTAACATTCTGTGATTCTGTAATAAAGAGGAGGAAATAGTTTGCATTTCTGCTCTGCTCTGCTCATCCTCCTGGCCATCCCCTCTGCCTTCCTAGCTGCTTCTGGTAGATTCAGCTCTGTCTTAACATGGCACATACTCCTTATGGGTTCTGGCCCAAACCCCGCTGAAAATTGATTGAAAAATGTCATTGATCTCCATGACATCAGTAAGCCCAAGCCTACATTTTGTCAGGGCTAAGGACATGGATCATTTCCCTGCCCACAGCTGATGGCCTGCTCCCACTCCCACTCAGGAGGGGTCCCAGTGTCCTCACAATGGTGCTCCTGTTACCCAGTTTGGGACCATGTTTACTGAAAAGCAGGCTCTGATTGTATCTCAAGTAACACCCTCCAGTCAGGCCCCATCCTTGCACAAAAGCCTTTCACTGGAGGTGATTTGTCCCAGGCTGGGAGGCCCACCAGGAATGGGCAGGACAGGCCACATTATAGTCAGCTCCAGCAACCTCTCAGCAGCTGCCTGCTTGCCCAGAACAGGGATGAGCCCTCCTGCTGCCCCATGAAGATCCCACAGTGGCACCCCAGGTGCATCAACTCACAGAAAGGCCTCTTGAGTAGCACTGACACAGGCACACCCTTAACTTTCTCTAATCAAAGAGGTTAGAGTAATCCTTTCCTCGCCAACCTCTGATTTGTGGCCACATCCTCTAACAGAAAACCCATAACAAATACAAATGCAGTTCGTACAGTGATAAGCTGCAGAACCGATGTGATAGTCACTCCTCCATCACTGCTCTAAAAACCATCATTTCCTAGTGCAGACTTTCATTGCATCCAGTTGGCATAGCTGCTGTTTGGATCTCAAAAAAAGCCCCACTGCCACAAGAAAGGAGCAAACTCGATACACACCTGCCCTACAATTTTGCCCCAGGCATTGTAAAGCAGCAAACTCACTTACACTATGATTAAAATAAACTAATGGATTTCCCCCCCCCCTCCATTGTTAAGCTGTCACTTCTGACATTTGCTGCTGTCTGACAGCCAAATAATGCCTGTTACCATCATCTCTGGCAACTGATCAATGGAGCAACTAGATTTTGATGTGATAGCTTGAACAGATTGAATGTGAAATTTTAAATGATACCTTGGTTTTCCTTCCTGTCAGAGTGGTATAAGCTCTTCTTCCTTCCTCTTTAACACCCATAACTGACTTTTTTCAAAGGATTTTCAATAACAGAAATCCACTTTTCTCTAGAGCACAGGAAGCTGTTCAGAAGGCTCAATGTCCCAAACATGTTCCCATACTCTCTTGAAACTGGTACTGAGGGTGCTACAGCTTCAGCCTTGCTGTGCCAAAGCAGGTTTTCATACTCTAATCCTAATTTCCCAGTAGAACCAGACTTTGTGGAAGAACGAGAGTCTGACTGCTACACAAGTAGGTTTGAACTTAGCAGATTTCTACTGGCTATGCACACAGGCTGGCAAAGGTTACCCTACTTCTAGAGCAATGTTCAGGGTGATGTGGATGTTATGAGAAGGTAGATGTAGAATAGCATAACAGTACAAACAGTATGTTGCTCTTGCAGTTTCCAAGTCCCTGAATCTCCTGAAGAAGTTTGTGTTCATTAGAGAGCTTCTGCAAGTCAGCAAAAGGGAAGCATTGACATCCCTGGGAGGTGATGATTTTCCTTTATATTTAATTACATTTAGTAAGTGCATACAAATATATCCATGTATCTCTCTATGTATACACTTACTTTCTCTATGTAGCTACTTATTCTACTAAAAAAAAAGGAAAGATGTTTTACTGAGGAGGCCCAAAGCCCAACCAGCAGTCTGAATCTATCACAGGCTGTATGATTCTATGACTCTATGTATCTTGTGTGCTTGGGTCATGGAGTCTTGTGGCCACCACAACAAAAATGGTAAAAGACAAAATTCAGACAAACATCAGACTCTGCACTCAGAAAAAGAGAAAACGATCCAAACAAGAGGTTGCTGTGAGAACATCTTCTGTGATGAGAACTGAAACTGCAAGTCACTGGTTTTCATTGAAAGCAATGCAACCAAGAGTCTGAAATCAGTCATGCCCCCCAACTGATGAGTCGTCTGAAATCTGCCACCTTCCAGAACACATGGATCCTGAGATTTCTCAGCTTCCTCATTTGTGATCACAGATTTCCGCAAAAGGGCATTTCATTATTAAAATCAAATTAATAATAAAGGCAATTATGGACATGCACTGACATACACTAAGTTGTCTGAGGCATTTTCTTTTCTCCAGTGAATACTGGATTAAGTTTTAAATTTATGTCACAAGTGATTTCATACAAAGCCATTTATCCCGTAAGTCAGGTTGCCCAGATACACTGCAGTGGAGTGGACTGGACTTCATTTCACAACCATGTTTTAACCTAATTCTTCCATGCCTGATGCAAGAGTTTCCAGCTAAGTCAATGGGATTAATCATGTGAATAATACACGCAGGTTTTGGCCTGAAAATCCCTAGCACCCTTGTTTGTGGGTCAAGGTTGGTCTGCTTGGGGAAAAGCATAATGCAGTGCCAACAGTGAATGGCCTTTACATGGTCCATTTCCGAGAGATACAATGATACCACCAAACCACCAGGACTGTAGGCACTTAATGAAAAGTGACAATGCAGTCATTTGTGAAGGATATAAGACAGCCACGGTAGTTAGGACAACATTTGCATAATCACATTAACTTTAAGGACCTACTTTAAAATTGACCTAACAATGGCTGTCATTGTTTAAAGCCACAGCTGTCCATGCTGATCGGACAACATGCTTGGTCAACTTGTGTCACAGACATCTTCTTCAGAAAGATTTAGAAAGTTTGACTGAAAAAATCGTGGGCTCCAGGACATCCTGTGAATGTTTGGCCTCGCATTGTGGTTCAGGTATCTGGGAATCCATGGCTTTCAGAGCTGCAAAACTGTTGCATTTTGGGGGGGACAGATGTAATTTATAAGACAGCTTTATTTTCAGACTTGTTCATCAAGGTTGCGTGAAAAAGCACACAGAGTTCACTTATCTGCTGCTAAGAATATCACAAAACACAGATAGTCTGAGCCTGGTTATTTTAGGCTTGTGTGAACTACTGCTAAGATTTGAAAAAAAATCAGAACTTGTACTCCAGACACGACACTACAGCCACATGTTCTTTCTACACACAGCAAAGAGTGGACCATTTTCATCTTCATATGTGCCTTACACAATCATCCCTTACTGCAAAATTGCTGATATTCAGCCAAAAATGTACCTGGTAAATGTTCTTCAGTAGAAAAATATTTACTTAAATTATCAACACATTTCAGGGGAGTTGGCCATATGCAAAGTTCTGACAAAAAAGCAGATTCATAGCTAAGATTTCTTTTTCTTGTTCTCATTTTTTTTAGAAAGACAGCCTTGTCCACCTTGAAAAACATGTTTATTTTAAGTATTTTCAGGATTCTCAGACAAGCAAGGTGGTACTGGATTAGCTGCAGGGAACTCAAAGTTTCAGTTAGAGTGTGTCTTCTTTGAATACTACTAACCACAGGTAGGAGAATGACTAAAGCACACACTCTAGACTGGAAAACAAATAAAGAGAAATATCGAAGAAAAAGAAAAGTTGTAGCAAAAATGGTTCAGCCCTTTCTGAGAATGAGGTTGAGGAAAACTAGCTTCTCCTTTGTCTGGTAGGCCTAGTTAGCATAGCTGCTAGCATGAATCCGTGAACTTTAACTGACTTTTTGTTTTGCATTGCATATACCTGTGATTAAAAATCCATTTAGGCTCCCCACTGTAGTTTGGTTTTAAACCATGATACCCTGTCAAAATATTTTTACATTGCTTTCCATTAAGAAACTCTCCTGCCTCCACATTGTGGATCAGGGACTTGAAATTTTATGCAGGAGTGTTGTTTGTGATTCTTACTCCCATGAAGACCCATATGAATTTGACCAAGTCATGCTTTCTGAGAATCTCATGAGGCACAGCAGGACCAGAGGCTCGCTTCAGTTTGGAATCTCCGCTCCTTGCAGATCCCCTGGGCAGCATGCAGCATCCATTTGAGGCTTGGAGGCTGCAGCTGTCCATCTACGACCCTGCTCCTCATCATCAGGGGTCATGCGGTGTGGCTCAGTGGCTCAGCTCAGCTGCCTTGGTTTCTGAGGGGACCTCCTGCTGCCCCTCGCTGAGCCTACATGGAAAGAAGGAGGTTACCTGACACAAATGTGGAGGGATACAGACCGAGGTGGGTGCAAAGGCAAGGCGGAAGCAATGGCAACTGCTGTCTAGGAACCAGATGTAAATGTGTTTATGAGTGTGTGCACACATAAATATGTGTAATTAAGATTAGTGTTATAATGCATATACAGAAAAGTGGGGAGTGAGGGGTGGATGAATTAATTGCATGGAGAACCTCAATTCTGACTCCCCTAACTTTGAAGTACTGCACTCCCAAGCCTTAATGATCTTTTAATTTATAGTTTAAATGATAATTTACTTTTTGATTATTCAAAAAATGGGCAACATTTTACACCAACACTTTACATTCAAGCAAAGTAATTGAAAAGATGCAAATGTGTTTACTGAACAGATATGCAGAATGCCCTTCTAAGTTAAGCACAGGTAAAGTCAACAAGCATATTAATATAGGCAAAGCTTCACTAACCACACTGTTATTTATATTTTAGGCACTTAGTTCATCATGAGGATCAGCATTCTTTCCCCATACTCATATCAACATATTAAGACTACTGGAATAGTTCAGTAGCATTACAAGAGAACTGCAGATAGGACAAAGATAGGGATGAAATCTGTGAAACTTCTTGAGAAGCACCTGTGCTGTTTCAGCACTTCTACGCTGTTTCAGTACTTCAGAAACCCCTATACTTTGGGACTGAAAGAAAACACAGCTTCATATCACTTAAAGTCACGTACATTTCCCATACCAAGGAAAACCCCAGAGCTGAGTACTGCTGAAAGAAAAAAAATGCAGTGGTTGTGCAGTACTGTCCTTTGACAGTCAGAATCAACCTTTGGCAAAGAAAATGATGTAACACCTTCATTTAACTTTGTTTAAGGTGTTCCAAGAACCATGGCAGTCCCTTTTTCTTAAGTCAATGTCAGGATTCATTACATAATTTTTACTTTTGGAAATCAGCATTGTGCTACTTGTACACTCCCATGGATTTGGTTATTATTAGGGAATCCATTACTGTGCTCAGTAAGCAGAGTACCAAACCCCTCATCATCATTGATGTCTGGCAACACCTGTCTATCAAGAATATTTTTGCATTAACACTAGAAAACACATGCCATTAAATGCCATTTCCAGCACACCTTCACATAAAAGTCCATTCAATACGGGCTAAAAACAAAGCATTATCAAGTGAAAAGCTAACAGCAAAGCAATTAACTCTGGCCTTCTTCACTAACTTGGCTCATCCAAAGCTTGCACATCTGAAATGGAAGTTCTCTTCAAAAAATCACACTTGCCTTTCAAGCTCAGTCCATTTGAAATAAAAACTTTTTCATTCACTTTCCTCAGTTACTAGTACTTGCTGACAGATTGGAGTATTTCAGGTTTCAGCTCCATCATTTTACACAGACTATACTACTTACACTAAATGCATGTCTGCATTGGAGAACAATTTGAAATTATGTCACATATGAGCTCACAACACCATAAAATTGCCTGTTTACAAATAGCATCTATGGTAAGAAGCTCAGACTGTAAACATTGCACTAAATTCAACCGGTTGTAAGACAATAATTATTTTTTACTAATACATCTGGGTGTAAAATGTGGCATAAGAAGAGCATTGCAACTGCTTCATGTCATTCTCCAAACCAAAAAGAAATAGTGACTCATTTATCTTAATGATGTCAATATTCTGCCAAACATAAGATAAAACTGCAGAGTGTGGATAGAAAGTTCAGAAACCCATTCAAACACACACAACATGCAAGTTCTCACTAGCTATCATAAAAAGTGGCTCATTTACAACAGATTAAGCAAGGATTATTGGAAGAGCAATATTTTTATTTCAATACCTGATACAGCTTTTTAGACCAATGGTTGAACAAACGCAAAGATATTACAGACTTTTGTTTTTTCCATAGCAGAATATAGAATCTCACTTGCATCCTTAGAAAATCGCAGCTACAAGAACATTAATCAGTTCAATACACACATAGCACAAAGTGATGTTCCATGACTATATATAAAATTAGTGGTGCAAAATGAGTATTGGCAAGACCCTCCTAGAGAAAGTTAAATGTGGTATTAATATCACATATTAGAAAGTCTAAATAGTACAGATACATAGGAGCAAGCTGGGTATAAACTGAATGAGGTAAGACCCTCAGTCCAACTATTATCCTATTTCGCCTTACCCAGCAGATGGTAGTACCTATTGCTGTAGAGACAGGTGAGATCTATCTGCAAACCAGCTAAATATTTTCTGTAATGGTGGAGAAAAGGGAAAGCCGCTCCTTTTGGAGTGCTGCATGTCTTGGCATGTGAGATTTTGTCAATCTTTCTTAATACTAAACATTATTTTGTAGCCAGCTACCCATGCTATGCACATAAATATACACTGGTTAAAGACAGATTAGCATTAGAAGGTCATAGGCAGCTCAAAATAAAATTAAAAAACCCAAACCCCAGCTACCTCCTCAAAAGCCCCCACATTCTTCATTGCGATATGCATGCAGGTTATTTTCAGCTGCTGTAACTTGCTGGTCTCCATTTAGCAACTTCAGTATTTTTTTCCTCTTTTTATGGCACTTTGAAGAGCAGTGATGTAAAATAACCTTTGAAAACAACCCTAAATTAAGCATTTGTTCATATCATTGAAAAAAAAAAGAGGGAGAAAATCAGTTGTCTTTTGCTTCTGATGATAGTATTTTCAAAGCCCACACAAACAGTGCATAGCTCTTTAAATTTTCTGTTGGATATTTTTGTTTTTCCCCCTGCTGAAAGTCCTTTTATGGAGACTGTTATCTTACAAGTCTTATGTTCCAGTCACATTTAAATATCTCAGCTCTTAATACTGCTATTAAACTATTGTTTATTTCTATCACAACAGCCGTTAAAAAAGTCAAGGAAAGCCTTATTGTGTGACAAAGTGTAACACAACCCCAGAAAGTTCCTATTGTGTCAAGCAGAATCTGCTGTTACAAGATTTATTTAATAGTATTATATTGTCATGAGAATAGAACTTGCCCCTTCAAAGAGTATCTGCATTATCTGCTGCTCTGTGACGGGCAATGAAGGTACCTTCACGGGCAGGTGGGACCATTTACTTTCATCATACACTAGCACGTTATGACATAAATCTATAGGGTCTCTGTGAGAGCTTCTTTTGTTAGCATACATCAAGCCATCAAGTCAGAGCTCATGAGCAATCCTTTGCCTCACATTGGATTATTGGAAGAGCTACAACAGCTTCTCTGTCGAGGAACTACACTAACAATACTGCATGGCAGGTGTTACACAGTGGTGGCTTGTCCCTTCTGTGTACAGTCACTCCATTTGGGATTTCCTTCCATGCATTCATTGTCTCTGTCAAAAGGAAAAAAATAAAGGAAAGAAAGAAGAGAGGGAGAGGGAAATCTCAAGCTATTTCTTTCAAGTCAAGACCTCCACGCGGTGGCCAGGCACACACAGCCTGTTGCCTGTTTTGTGCTCTGCCATGTTATGTGGCAATGCAATAACTTTGATCCCCGGGGAGGTGAGGCGGAAGTTGGTCTTTACCATTAAATTTTTTTATAGATAGCAAAGTCCATCCTTCCACCTGCATCCAAAGCACAGAGGCAGCTGGCAGAACAAAGCACTTGAGAAAAATAGTTGACCAGAATCTATCTGAAATTGCCAGCATACAGGTGCAGTCTTGTTTTTCATCTCAGTGCAGCAGTCCCCAGTGACTGTCAATGTTTTACTGAGGCTGATTAACCCTTTTTTTGCCTAAGATGAATCAGAGAAAAAAACATCAAAAACCCCATCAACCTTCCACCCAAGCTTAAACTTACACAAGTAGAGAAATGCAATAATCATGCCTAGCTCAGAACTGTGCCCCAGAAAGGTTGCTACAGAAGTGAAAAGAAACAACAAAAGTATGGGGAAACTTTGCATCTTGGGATTGTTGAGACTGTTCCAAGGTTAGCATGTTACTTCTAACACCTGAATGAAGTGGTAAAGATAAACACAGAAATCACCCACTGCTGAAGCACCGCCAACTCCTTAGCGTAAAGGAGCAGTTGTTAAACAAGGAATAGTAAAACTGAACAATAAACTTGGATAAGCAATGTAGACAGGAAGTCAGGAAATATAAACAACTGAAACTAAAGATAAGAATTTGAGGATAGATAAGAATTCCCAAAGCTGCAGTTCAGCTGAGGTGTCAACATTAAACATTCCTTCGGATCCTCAAGGAGAAGTGGTGGCCAAAGAGACTTATGACTTTTAACTTTCTTCCTTAAAGAAGCCAGGGGAATCCAAATAATCTGTGCAAAAGGCAGGACTGTTCCCTGCAATGCAGTACCTTGTGGTCCTTCTCTGCCTGGTTGTTCAAGTCCTAAACTACAGGCTCCTACTTCTACCCTGAGGAGGTGATCCCACAATCTCAATTTTAGGATTTTGCCATTTACATGTAGCCTACATTTTGCTTCTCATTTTCATCTCATTCCTGCTGTTTATACCTCCTTCATTACAAAGAAAATGTCCATCGTTATTTCTGTATTCCAAATATTTACCTCATTTTCATGTCCTCTCTAGCTAAATGGCTGTCATTAACCAAGGTAAATATAGTTCCCTGACAGTCTCCATGGAATCCACCCACTGGTGACAGCAGGGCTGTTCCAAATCCCTCCAGCCCTCCAGGGTCAGCCTCACAGCAGCTGCAGAGGGGAAAAGGTCCTTGCCTCTTGCCACAGTCATCTAATACCTCAACATGGCCCTCTCAAAACGGACTGGTCTTGTTTTTTCTTCTCCAATCACATGATGAACATGTATTCTCACTAGCAGAGAAATTTCTTTGCTTGCAGAAAGTCTATTTGGTCCAGATTACTTTTTCCCCCAACATCATTTTTTCCATAGCAGCTTGAATTAGACCTAACCACGTCTCTGATTTGTCACAAACACAGACAGCTTCCTACTTACCACCAAAAGCCAAGTGATGGCAGGACAGAAACGTCAAACAGGGAGGCAACATCTGGGCTTGGTTTTGCCCTTATTTTTTGGTAGGACCATGTTAGGAGGAGAGACTGGCATATAAATTAGAAATAAGGGAGAAGCTCGCTGCCTTACTCTGCTTTTCTGTCAAGCTTTCTGCTTTCATGATTTTTGTGCCTCAGCTTCCAGGGTGGAGAGATTGGAAGGACACTTTATGGCTGCTCTCCAGCTGTGACAAAACACAAACTCTAATCTGCCAAAGCCTCTGTAGCTATAAATAAGGCAGTTTTGGTAAACTGATAATAATGCATAGGTCTGGGACGAAAAGGACAAGGCAGGTTGCCAGAGGGGGAAAAGCTCAGTTGTGCTAGTAGGACGGGAATTCAGCGCTGCTGTCAGAGCTGTTGAGCCCTACCTGATTCACTTCAAACAAGCCAGTTCAAAACACCTTGCCAGCCTGGAGTTGAGGATTCTTGAGCTGCAGTCACATTTCTGGCCCTCAGCAAAACCGCCCACTCTGCTTCTTGGGAGCAGTGTCAAGGAAAGCGTTGCCTCCAGACCCAAGAGGGGAAAGCCTGCCACAGGGCTGGAACTGCTGGAAAGCTGGGCCGTGATGCAATGCTTTGGCAATCATCAGCTGTGCTGCAGTTAAGCTTGCACGGTGTCTTCCATATCCCTCTCTTTGAAGGATGCCATGTGCAGAAAATGTTTCCCTTGCCAAGATACTTCAACAGCAAGTCTTGGACATTTTGTTGGCTATAAAAATAGAAAATACAGTTGGAAGGCATCTCAGAAAGTCATTATGTTCATTCTCATGCTTTTAGGCAGCATCAAGTCTCAGAAGCAATCCTACAATAGATTTGTTTAACCTTTTCTTGAATGTCTACAGGGGTGGGGATGCCCAGTTTCTTCAGGCCTCTCTGTGCTTAACATGATGTTTTCTCGAAGTCTTACCTGAATCTTCCTTGCTGCAGTTCAAGCCCATTCCTTCTTCTTCGATCAGAAAATTCATGGAGAATAGTTTGTTATTTTCCTATTTGCAACAATGTTAATAGTATTAATAAATAATCATCCGCTAATGAGATGGAATGAGATTTAGAAATATCTGTCATTAGGAGAGTCCAGCGGATTTGTAATGTAGTATGACAAAACCTGCTCTTTGGCTGTAAAGAGCTCTTAAGTTTAATATTTCTGGATTTAACTGGATTTACACTTAAATTGAAATTCCACAGCAAATGGAATTCTAGGCTTGCAAAATGACTTCCTCCCATTCATAAATCATATCACTTTGCATATATTTGAATGGTCAAACATCTATTTAATTCCCAGAATGATTTGTTCTTTCATTAATGGAGACTAGATGAAAGCCACAGATAACAGCTCACAGTGATTGAACATTAAGTAAAACTCCTTTATTGTACAGGATCTGCAGCCCAAGCACCATGGCAATAATCTAATGATGCCAAAACTTGGATGCCCTTCAAATGCTTCAGAACAATAGGTGCTGTCAACATGACCTACACGAGGTACCAGCGACGGAGAAGCCAGAGTCTGAAGTTACACTTTCCCTCTGCCACTGTGGGCAGCAGGTAAGGGCAGCGCCTCAGGGGAACCCGGGCACTGCTGGTCATGCAGAAAGCTCGGCAAGGGGCCAGCGCCACTCAGGCCCAGCATATTTGCACTCTTCTTTCTTGCTTAGACCTGCTAAAATCTGTCTACCATTGGAGCCACTGCTAAAACTGTCCCAGGGGTGACTCAGAGCCCTTGTCAGGATATTTTAGACCAGTTAAGCCCAGCAGCTCCCACTGACTTCAGTGGGATTTGCCCAGCAATGAAGAATGTATTTACACTTGCAGAATTTCCACATTCTAAAGTTAACAGTGGCTTGGCCTGAGTAAGGAGCGTGTGATGGAAGTTACCCTTAAAGCTGCTCCAGCACTTCGGAGCAAAGAATAGAGGAGCTTTCTCAGGGTTAAGTGTGCAGCACGCCATGGACAATAATATATGTTGATTGAGTGCATTCAGATGTATATCCACATCCCCTTTAGAAGAAATGTCCACCTTCTGTCATTGCCACCAAAACCCAAATTAATTTAATGACTGGTGGTATTATTCAACATATATGCCATAAAATCCATATGTATTCCGTGTAGCATAAAACTAAAATACAGCTGGAGTAAATACATTATACTTGCAGGCAAGTAGATTTGGGGCTTTCAGAGGGTTTGTGGGAATGGGAAAGGATGGGGGAAATAACCCAACCAAACTATGGTGGTGTTAATTTCCTGACTATTATTTCCCTCCTTTCCAACAAATGGTTGCATTCACTGACTACATTATTTCCCGAACAGAAATAGTGCTAATTCTGAGTTGCAGCAAAAGATTCCCCCATTGAGGAGACATGTGAGATCATTACAAACCATTCACTGACTGAGATTACAAAAGAAGAAAAATGGACATGAAAAATGGCCAAGCTCTCCAACAATGAGACACTTCCAATTGGACTGCAGTATTTATTTTAGTTTAAGCGTATTGCTCAGTGAATTAATGAACTTAAGGAGCATAGGTCAGGATCCACCAGGTATACTCTCCTCTCCTATCATAGTATCAGGATGCCTATTTTTCAAAAGCCCAAGTGGCTACAGCATTTATTAGTCCCATTTCAATCTAAAGATACTTCCATTCCTTAGTTAGGGTGTGCTTACAATTGAGATAAACATGGGAATTGCAGCATGACCCTTTGATCTTTTGATATGGCATTATTATCTCACGTACTGTAACATAAGCATGGTCTCCTCAACTACTTCTCAACACGTCTGGTTTGTTATCAAATAGGCACATCATCCTATATGTTAGGCAGGCATTCCTGTTTGTGGGGGACAGCAACTTGGGTCCTTTCCTTGCCAGCTTATCCAGCATTTATCTTCTCTCTCTGTTTTGATGGTAATTATCACTTATGAATGCAAGAAACCTGAGGGGAAAAGTAACCTCTCTTTCCTTGCCATGGAACACACTTTGAGGCTTTGAGTTTTTCTGGTGAGACTCCCATCCTAGGTATTTGGAACTCCAGTGGTACTTGCTCTACAGTCTATTATAGCTGCCAGGGGGGAGTGTATTGTAATAAGTTATCATTTCCAACTACAGTTGAATAATCCACCCTTACAAACAAAGCCCTTTTTCAGAGTTTTTTCATCTTGTGTCTGATATTGATAGACCCAAAAATAAGATAATCAAAATTGACTATTCAAGTCATAAAACTGAAAAACACTAGCTTACAAAATGCTTTAAAAAAAACAAGCTCAAAACTTAGTCCTACCATAAATGTGAACAATTTTCCAACTATTGACTGAGTCATACAGGTACGTGACAGATAAACTTTTAGGATTCTGATAGATAAGGGCTTGAGGACTGTACACTGTCAAGGCAGTCATACACAGATTAGCTCTCAGGCTGTCCGCAGGAGAAATATTAGTATCTCCAGCTAAAGACAGGGAAATTGAGGTGGAGGTTCAATTTACCCAAGGCCGTGCCATAAATCATCAAAACAGCATGATTAAAACTGAATAGCCATGGGCTCATGAGTTCTGGAGAAAGATTCAAGGTCAGGATTTTTGCTCCAGTTAGAGATTTATGACAGAACAGATAATGAATAAAACATTTTCAGCCTTTTTTTTTTCTCAAAGAATGGCTGTTAAGCACCAACACTACTTGGTCTTACAGATGCTTTTTTAGAGGAAGAAAAAGACAACTAATAATAGTATGCAGAACACAGAGAAAGAAAGGAAATATATGACCATCTAATTTAAATGGACCTAGAAATTCTTCTTTTTGCTCTGTCACACTGCTGTCGGATAAAACTAAGCTTGTCCACAAGAGAGAGAAAAAAAAAATAGACGCAAGTTTGTTACAAAACATGTCTATTATTAGGGATTATCTAGGGATACCTAACCCCTTCCTTTCTCTAAAACCTATGCATGGTTAAGGACTCTACTGTCTCTCCAATTGCTTATCTCTTTTCTACAGTAACAAATCCAACTCCTTGCACATTCCTCATGGGTTTCCAAATTTCTTGTCACCCCCTTTGCTGTTCCCTGGACTCTCTTCAGTTTGTCTACAGGTTTCAGTACGTGGTGTCCAAAACTAAAGGAAAGTACTCCTGTTGAAGCTTCAACAGCATAACTTGGAAAGAAATAATCATCTTCTGTTTTACACATTTTATCCATCCTAGTATCAACACTCAGACGACCTTTTTTTCAAACAGACATAATGTGTTGTTGATTCACTTAGTTTGTGTTTGAATTTAGCACCCTTAACATTTTTCTGCTATAAAACTGAAAAGGCATTTTATATTTTTGCCTTTGGTTATTTCTTCCTCTACTTAGCACAAATCTTACTGGCTGCTATTTTACTGATTTGCACAATCACTTCCAATTTCCAAATTTATTTTTAATTCTGATCACGTCCTGCAAAGAGCCTGTAAACTCCTGGTGTCACGCACAAGTTTTATAAATAATACTACGTCGTCCAGCTCATTAATGGAAATAGTGAATAGAAGTGACAGAGAGCTGACCTCAGGGACCTCACTTGCAATATCTCCCTGCTATGATAACTAAACTTGGGTACCTCTTTTTTGAATGCAGCTTTTCTTTTTTAACTAGTTATGCATCAACTTCTTGTGATAGTTTCATCTAGACTATATTTCTCCCCTTTGCTTATAAAAAACATCATATGAGGCAGTATCAAAAATCTTACTGAAATCAAAATTTGTCACACATTCAGTCTTATTCACTTAGCAGTTATACTGTCAAAGAAGCAAACTCATTCAAGTATTCAACATCGGTGTTTTTTATACAAAGATTTTCTTTTTAAAAAAAGGTATTTGAGCATAGAAGTTTTCTGTGAAAAACTGTCAACATTTCCTGTGACAATGTAACTACTTTTTTTTTTAAAAAAAAATTATTGTAAATTCACTGCTGGTATTTTTTAGTAAATACTGATAAAACATAACTTGGTCTAATTAATTAGGTCACTGAGTATTTAGACAATAGTTTCAGATTAAAGTTAATTAATCTGATTTCAATTAAAAGTCACAAAACCAGCTGTAAATTAAACCCAACAAAATGGAAACAAATAATCATTTCAATATCTTTTGACAAATCATTCTCTCAGTTTTTAGACAGCACTAAGATTCTAGATCACAATTTGAAATTTAACTTTCCAGGGCATTTTCAAATGCTTTCCATCCTAAAGCAGGTACTTCAGCACCTTAGGACAGAAGCAGCAAAAACCAGTTCTACTCACACCTTTCTATTCAAAGAAAGTTATAATGATACTGGCAAACAACTGGCCAACCAACCTAAACAAAAAAGCCAACCTTCAAAAGGGCCGGCACAAAACAAGGCAGCTATATCAATATTTGCACGATTTTGTCCAGGAGTGAATAAGTTCTTTGCATTACATGAGGCATGAGTGCATGAAGAAGTGAGTCACCCTGGGGGTGGACAGCAGGGTGTCTGTCAAAGAGATAAGTGGCGTTTGATGCCCAGGCATCTGGCATGCTGCACCCATCCCATTTCTCCATTTCAGCTGGAGTTTTACAGAGGAGGAGGGAGGACAGAGGGGAACTGAGGGCGGCTGTGAGGGAGAATGGGACCAGCACCACAAATTGCGTGTCCTTCCAGGAGCCCTTAATCCCGTGAGACATTTGTCACTGCTTACAAATCTGCGTGTCACAGGGCCTGTTTTCCACACTGCTGCACCATGCAGCCAAGAGACTACCAGTGTGCCACCCAGCACTTCTCCACTGGTATTGCACAGGTTCAAGTAACAAACAAATTATCTTTTTCTCTTTGTTTTCTCACTAAACTCTTTCTCAGCTCACAGGATTCAACCTGCAAGATGTATTTATGCCAAGAAACTCCAAGTCACAAAGGAACTCTGCAAGAGAAGTTAACCATCATTAAGATATAATTTCAGGCACAAATATGTGTGTCTTCAAATTTTCAAGCTATGTCAGTCCATTTTCGGGTCCTAAGAAAGCAGGTATCTAAACTTAGTTGATTCTGGCTCTAGGAAAAGATGGCAGTGTTCTAGAAAAAGATATCAACTGTGCAAATGAATTAGGAACAAGTTTCTTCAATTATACAGAGATAAGTTTCCAATATGTATTACCACACATTCAAAAAAGGAACAAAACCAGAAAAAAAAAGATACCCCAAAACATTCACAGATGTCACAGCAGTGGTCTTAGCGTGGGAAACTTGTGGAGTTCAAATGACTCAGTGAAGCAACCTCAGCCTACAAAAAATCGAACCTTGACAGTGTTTTGACCACTCCTCTCCATACAAAACTTAGAATAAGCAACCTGAGCTAAACACTAGATTTATCATCTTTGGTGGCAGGCCCAGTAAGTACATTTAGGCTGAAAAGGATTAGAGTCTTACAGCTTTCTCCAAGTTTTTCATGGCTCAGAAGAAATCTTTGTTGGTAGTGGGTTTGACCTGGCATTACTATGGCATTACTAGTACTGTATTGCTTCCTGTTTCACTAGCATGAAAAAATACTAGTGAATGCTAAGCATTGTCAAACATATTAGCTCTCCTGATGAAGCAAACTGAATCAAGCTGTTGCTAGATGGTAGCACAAACCAATCAGGAAATTGTATCTAAGACCATGTCTACAAGAGTCTCTGTCCTTCAACATAGAATCTGACCAACAACCAGAATCTGGGAATTCTAAGAAATCTTTTTTCACCATGAATTCAGGCTACTCAGGGACCTAACTGGAGGCAGCCAAGTCTGTACCCCTTGGCCTACAAACCTGATGTCAAAAACACTGACTCAAGTGAGTCTCAGCAAGAGCCAGGTGCCCAGGCTTTCAAATGTGACCCAAGAACCTATACTATTTTTTTGCCAAAGAGTATAAAGGGCAAAATGCCAGAGACGTTGAATTCAAAGAGCTGCCATCAAGGGCTTTTTCCGCTTTCATAGAGAAAATCTAACACTGACGGAAAGAATGGCAAGAAAAAAGCAGCTGTAGCTATCACTTCAACCAATCATGTGGCAAAAAGCATTGTCTAGAGCTTCCATTCTCCTTTCCCTGTGACAGTCCAGTGCCTGTAACCTGTCTCTGGGGAGCAGGAAGCCCAAGCCCTAGCCCTGCTCAGTGTCAACCTGCAGCTCCCTCTCTGAGGAATGTGCCCTGGGTGTCCCCCTCTCTGAGAAGCAAATGTGCCCTGTTACCTACTGACCTGCCCTGGTGACAGCCCACCTGGTTCTCATCCAAACCTTTGGATGCAGGCAACAAATAGGGAGGTCTGGGGTCTAAGCTGAGAGTCCTGATTCCAGAATGTTTCCTTCAGAGAATAGGACATGCAAGGCTGTACCCTTCATTGGGCAGCAAGCCAGTGGAGGGCTATGTGCTGCTCCACACCTTCTGTCTGCTTGCACATGTCCATGCTGCATCTCTGAGGAAGGCCACCTCAACATACTTATTATGTTGTAGCATTCTACCTTACCTAACAGAAAAGCCATTTTGAGTCACCCTGCAGTGTAACCCAGACCTGATAAGCTCCGGTTATGCTGTTGGTTAAGCAGGAGGGATGGTAGGAGCCCTGGCCACACTGCAGAGCACATTTACTGCCCCTTCTGCCCTTTCCCTGATGTCACTTTCTCATTATAACATTATATCAAATCACAATGGGGATTAATCACCCCCGTATAAGCTTATTATAGGCTTATGCAGGCTGCTAGAGCTTGGCTTTAGATGGCATTTATTTTAATGAGCCTCGGGCTGATGTCACTACTACACCCACGACTGTATATCCCCATTAAGTGCTAAAATTAATGCAGAACATAAAATTAAGTTGCTTTATACAGTGTCTGTACAAAGGTGTCAAAATCCCAATGACATACACTGAAAAAAATGGCTGATGATGCAATGGCAAAATAAAAACGTCAAAGTGGAACTAAAGGAACAATTACAGTTCATAATAAAAAAACTCTGCCAAGTGAGTAACACTCAGCAAAGATAACTACTTGCACTTACTCTGCACCCACCACTCACCTCAGCAATGGGTACGCAAAGGCTTAACTTGTGCACATTAAAAAACACAGCACAAGCAAGGAAACAAAATAACCTATTCTACTTATCAATATTTGGGAGAGGAGAAAGAGGATTTTTCTTCAAATTACACAGTTGTGCAGTGCTGAAACTGCTGTATTTATCTGTTGATTAATAGGATATTCAAGACTTGAAGATACTCCCAGAAAAAGACAAAATTCGGTATTACTTCACTTATACTGAGAGTTGAGGCAGTAGATTTAGGTTTAGCAGTTGAATATATGGAGCACTTGCTCTAGTCACCTTTGTTAGAATTAAGCAGTAAGTGACATAAAGTTGATTTCTGAGAAATTCATATTCTTTTCAACTCATAGACAATTTCATTAGAACTCTCTCACTGTTAATAAACAAAACTGAGTGTCTTTAACACGGGCAGAAATAGAAAAATATGGACTGAAAGTTAAATTGGCACCGAGTGTCTCAGCTTCACTTCTTAATTTCATCACCAAAACACAGGCTAGGGCCTGCACTGACTCACAAAATGTGTGAAAAGAGGTTCCTCAATTGAACATGTCCACAGAACATCATTAGCTATCCTTCTGACTCCCAGAAGGGTAGGATCTAAGCCAATATATTCTGCAACAATTTCCTTTCCAGCTAGCACCTCTGCTTGCATTGACTTTGCCATGGACAGTCCATGATGTTGGTGAATGTATAAGTCTGGGAAAGATTTCTAGATTTAGAGAAATAATGTTAATGCTGGACTGCCTTTTTTTTTTTTTTTCTCTGTTCCAGCTATACCTGCATTTTATGTGACTACAGAGTTTTCAAACAGCTATATCATAACAGTCTGTCGCAAGTGTATTGGGTGTTTCAGTTTGCCAGACCTGTCATAATAAATTAATTACAGGATGTTGCAGAAGTGGCTGAGTTCCAGCAGCATCTTGCACAGTTTAATATAGCCCTATTTCCCCATTTCGATGTATTTGTGGTTAGATAAATCCTCAGAAAATTTACAGCTGCTACACACTAGTTTATTATACTCCCTGCCTGTGTGGGCAATGTAAGTGCAACAAAAATTTGATGTCTGCTCAGAGCATAGATTTTACTGATAATTGCTTTACTGGTGTGGAAACATTTTTCCGCTAAAAGTGGCATCTGCAGTTTCTGCTGAGTATTTGCATCTGAGCGTTAGACTTGCTTGCCACAGTCAAACATAGTGCAAATGCATTTGGCCTGACAGTCCTCAGAAAAAAAACAGGTGGCTGGAGTCTTAAATGGAACACAGAGCTATCATTTTCCTTTATGAGTGCAAGTTAGAAAATATTTTTCAGTTAGTGTATACTAATGTATAAGCTACAGCCATGATGTTGCTTCTTGTTGCTGGAGCTGTGAATATGGGGTCCATCTATTCCAAGCAGCCTGCAGGACTGAGACTCTGTGTATACATGTCACTGCTGGAAAACAGTCCCTTCTGAAGGGGAAGGCAGCAAGCAACCAGCGTACAACAGACTGAACAAAGGACAAAACTCTTACCAAAACCACCGTGAGTAGAACACGTCTGCATGTAGGAAAGGGTCATATGATATTTAATGTTCAAAACAGCAGCTTGATGCTTGGTGTGAAATTCTCACCTCTGCTCTAAATGTTTTGGGCTGGATGAAGAGGCTGGAGCAGGCTGAATCAAGGCAGAGGTGTGTATTGCAGCAGACAACAACTATAATGGTAGGGTCTGAAGACCTGTGCTCAGGGAGCCAAAGCTTCACCTATCCCAACAGCAGTGCCAGCCATAGATTATATGGACCTTTACAGGCTGCAGCTCAGAGTTAGGATGGTACCAAGTTAGGAGTTACTGGAGAGACACAGGAGAATATTCCTCATGGGTTCTAAGAGCTCAGCCAAAAAGGTCCTGTAAATGGCACAAACCTTAAATGTATTTAAAAGTCAAGTGGTTAAATATCTTAATTTCTGAAGTATAAAAAACATGACTGAAGCCACCAAAGCTCTAACACGCCTTCTCACTATCTTCTGTTCCTTCTTCTTAAGTTCCAATTTCTAATTGCCACATTCTTGCAAGTCTCCTCTAGACAGATTTCTTCTCAAGTTGCTTATTTCTCATTTCTATTACTTATGTGCAGCAGCTTTGTTCCTATTGCACATATTCTATAATCCAAGCAATAAAACTCCTTGAACTAACACAATATATTTTTATGAGTGCAGGTGTACATCCATAAATTAATTTGTCCAAAACATTGTGGATAATCATTGGACAGAATGCTAAGGGAAAAACCTCACCAGTACAAACCTGTGCATGAATCTTTCTAGATGCCTTCCGCTATTCAGAAAATACTTCTATCCCCTCCCAATTTCCACATCCATAAAATAGGTTGCACTGCATACATACTAATTTCATACATGCTAGAAAAGGATCATTAAAAAAACTCACCGCTCTTTGTGTTTACCAAACAAGTGGTTTATGCTTTAGTCTGTTCCTGCCTTAAATGAAGTGTTTCCTATTCACCTTAGTAATTAGAGCAGAAGGATGTGGTGAATGAAGTGCCTCATTATCAAGTTCGTATCCACGGTCCCTCCAGAATGGCTACCATGCCGGCTATTTTTCATAGCTGTCTGCTTTTGCTTGTAATGGGCCATTGTTAACCCTAAATGATCCTGACATTCAATTCTCCATCAGACAATTGGGTCCAGCCGGCAGATTTAGTTCACTAGTCAACAGAGACTTTCAGTTGTCATGTTCCTCTGTGTTCTCATTAGCCCTTGTTGGACTGTGATCCATCCCCTACTGCCTTCTGAATTAAGTGATGCTACAAATACACTTATTGTGTTTTATGATGTCTGCTCCTCAAATTATTTGAAGGAAAAAAAAATAAAGGCAATCTGATAGCTATTGAGAAATGTGCCATCCCTTTTCTATTTTGTTAATTTATGCATTGTTCTTGATGTCTTTTGACATATCATAAAAATGTAGTAGGAACTGCATGTTGTAATCACACACACAAAACCTAAAAACACCAGAACAATGAAAGACCTACTGTGCTGTTATAAGCAGGCAGTTATAAATATCTAAAACTTACCCTTTTTTAAACAAGGTTTTATCTGCTTTGCTGCAGCAATGAACTTGTATCACCTGCTGAAAACTCCTCGAGTAGACTTTTGTAACTCTTGTAGTTTAATTCATGGCTCAGGGAGCAATTTTGCAGGGCACTCATGTTTTAGGATACTGAATGCAGTTCTTCAACTGGAAGAAAAATATCCAGTAGACAATCCTTCTGGAATTCTTCACTTCCACTGAAATTTAAGTCCTTTAATACTTGGACAATTTTTCAGCAAAAGTACACAATGTTCATTTTAAACTGATTTTAAGGAACATGTAGGTTGCACTAACAGAGAAACAAGAAGCATTACATAAACTTTAATTTAAAAACTTATTTTTCAAACCATTACCCTAATCTAAACTGTTTAGAAGTTTTATTCTTCCTTGTAAGTTTAAAATATTAACAGCAATGTTTGAAGAATAAAGAAGCTACTAACGCTAAAAAGCAGTTTTTCTTAAAATGAATGTCAACCATATCTCTGAACAACAGGTAAAAACTGTCTTTGCCATTACACCATGTTAATAAATTGTGAGATTTTAGACTGAAGGTTCTAATTTTAATACTGAAGGATCACACAGACTTTTTTAAAATTTCAGATCTTTTTGTTCACTTTGTTAAATGAATACAAAAAACTCTAGCACCACAGTGAGATGCTATAAAGGAATAGAAGTCTCTAACCGTGTGGTAGGGAGGAAAAAAAATTATAAAAAACCAAAAGCTATTGCAATTACAAGAAAACATTATGAAAAGTTTATTTTCAACTCCCTGCATTTTCATGTTTGGCTCTTATCTGATTCCTTCTGCTTAATTGTTATTTGGAACCGTGCCTTGGAAGACACTACTGCTGCCTCTCCTCTCAATTTGGAAAGTGTGGCAAAGCGGCTCTATTCAGCTTCAGAGCAGTGAACATAATTGGAGCCCCAGTTTGCAAGCATGAAAGGAGGTGCTGTGCCTTTGATTAGAACTACCATCTCTCTGTGGTGTTTATCTGAAGTGTTATTTCTGTCTTCAGTGTCCATAATGCCAAATTAACATTTTACAATGCTTTCCAATGAGCTCCCAGATCTTGGCTACTGCTCAGCTCTCCCTGACGTGGAGCTTGATGTCATGCTCTGCCCTTATTTTAAATGTGATCCAGGACATTTTAAGAAATTTAAGATGTGGAGATTTTTCTCTTTTATAAAAATCTTTAAATACCACGTCACACAGAATGATGAGTTAGAATATACTGCAAAAGCAAAGAGAGAAGAAACCAGAAGCCTTACTAGAAACAGGCAGTCTCGACTAAGATAATTTTACACCACCTCTGACTAGGGAAGTAGACATTAATATAAGTTTCCAGTGCACATATGCAAGCTCCATTTAGAGGAGGACTCTATACACATGCTGTAGGCAAAGCAAAGCTAGGACTGTTAGCAAAGAACGATTACCAGTGGGGCCAAAAAAGAGCATTTGCTGCTGTGCTTTACTCAAAAGAAACAAGTTTGTAGATTTTTATGGCTTTAGAACATGTGCAGGGAAGATATTACAATATATAGCAACTAGTCCTCTGCATCTGGGTGCATTTCACACATCAGTGCCCAACATTGTTATTCTCACTTCTTTTTTTAATGGAATCAAGTGCCCTGTCTACTAAATAAGGGCTTTCTAATTGTATGTTATTTATTGCTTCAGAGGGGGAGGAGGAAGAATTTCCTAGCAGAGTAAAAATAAACTGGACATCATAAGCCAGAAAAAATACCAACACTAACTGATAGAAAGTGTTTAATATAAAACATAAATTATTTAGCACTGTAGATAATTAGTGAAGTCATCAGTAAAAGTTCACAACATAATACTCAAGTTAAAAAATAGATTAATGACACTTATAAATGAATAAGGACTACAAATAAAGCAAACAGCACAGTTGGATAGGAAATATTTCATTCAGACAAAAGTACATACAGAAAGTGTATTTGGCAAGACTGCTGCTAAGGCAGCCAGGAACTCTGACAAGACTGCAATGCATCTTTATTATGTGTAGAAAACCTCATCTGAAAAATATAACTGCCTGGAATTTGCAACACTTATTTACATTGGTAAGCATGAGTAGTCCCACTGAAGACAGTGTAGTTGCATAGGTAGTTACTCAACAATTTGCTTCAGAGCTGCAAAATGCAAAAGCCCAAGTGAATATTTAATGTCAGAAAAACATTTTTTAAAAGCTTGTATTTTCAGGTACACTGTAATGTCAGCATTCCTTTGGAATTTTGACATTTTGAACACTCTATTTTAATTACAACACATTTTAAAGTGTTAATTTAGTAACTTATGCAGTGGTTGGGGTTGTTTTGCTCTACATCACACTATTTCACTTGATTTCTCTGCTCCAAATGGATTGATCTACCATCTACAGAAATGCCTAAATTAAGGTCTAATCAGATATTAAATTGCTTAACATTGTGTTTGTCAGTGGGGTTCTCAGGGAATATGAAAGTCAGTTTCAGATTTTACCAGTCCAGCGAGGAGCTGAACATTCAAGTTCTGTTGCTTTCAAAGAACCCAGGGCAAAAGTCTTCCAAAACAGGTTTACACCATTCCTTAAGTCACAACTGGTGCCATTTTGCATATCTGAATATTTAAATTAATTTGTTTCTAGTTAATCCTAGAGTGAGATCATAGTTGCAGCCTTCAATGTGTATTCTGAACATCAATAATAATTTGAATTAAATTACGACTAAGTGTCACGGCATCCAGGCTCAAAGGCAATATTTGTCCTTCCATTTGTGCTTAAATTTGAGCCTCTCACTGCCC
>VYZX01029372.1:0-43603 GCA_013401335.1 Brachypteracias leptosomus | reverse complement strand
TGGCTTCCAGTACTGCAGCATGAAGGCTGTATGGGGAAAATCAGCTCAGACAGACCCACTACATGATGCAAGCAGACACACTGCTGCAGTCAACAGGGAAATATCACTAATAAAGTCATTTTATTTAGAAATTTCACCCAGAGCTATATACTTTTCATTGAGAAGTAAAAGCAAATGAAGGTTTAGCATAAGTTTTGCTGATTTATTCAAAAGTTGCTATAAAACATGCCTGTTAAGCTAACTGCTCCGTAACTCTGCCCATTTCTGGGTTATTACTCTGCTCTGTCCCTGCAATATACAGTATATTTTAGATATGTATGTTGCTAGTGACAGAAAATAACAGTAAGTAACCACACATTCTTCATTTCCTATACTTCTTTACAGTGCTAAATCAGGATAGATATATACTCATATGTGTATGATGTAACTTACATTTGTCAAAGCTCTGAAATCATGCCAGGACACGCATCCGCACCTATATTACGCTAAGCTACTAAAAGGCAACTCTGAAACGTAGTTTTTTGAAATGTGTTTCCTAATAAGATGTTCAGGTGCCATGCAAATTCAAGACTTGAACATGGGAATATTTAACCTGATGACTAAATTGACATAAGCAAGGACCTCTATGGACATTAAGAAATGACATAAGTTGAACATATATATATATGTGCAAAGTCGATCATAATTTTTTTTTCTGTGACTGCAAAAATATTTAGATAGTACATATATGTTTGTTTTAAGGGATTACTTATTCCCATGGTGCAGAGATAAAGAAAGAGAAAACTGAGGAGATAGAAGTGACAAGGAAGAATCTTGCCCAGTAGTCATTTTATCAAATTGCAATTCCACAATATTACCTACACCACAGACCTTTCAACGAGCTATAGTAAAATCAATATCATATACTCTGTTTATTTCCACTTAAGTGAGAGACAATTTATCAGAGACAGGAAGATCAGCTGTCAGAACAGTAAGCATACTTTAAAGGATTCTATTTATAGGTTATCACTGGAATTAGCCAAGGTTTCCATATACTACCTGTTCCTCACAAGTACTTTATGCTTCTATTCATCCTACACTAATAATTAACAATTTAGGGGGGTGGGGGAAGTAGGGAACAGACATAACATTCAGTGGCTGACATGTCAAATAACAATATTTTCCCTTTATTAGGTAGATTTTTTTCTCTCTTTTCAGTTTTTCACCATTTTTCATAGTTTTGCAGGTTATAGGATTATTTAGCAAAGGAAACACGATCAGTACATTTCCACAAGTAAGCAGGAAGTTTTTGATCCTGCTTGGTTTTCTGCAAGGACAAACTGACCAAAAGTCTAGGGATTTCAATAAAAGGGAAAGAACATCTGTCTTGAGGGAATACTGATACACTACTGATACAGAAAAAAATTGAGAGAGGTATTCACAAAACCCCACTTTGAGAGTGCTAAACTATATCAGTAAAAATGATTTATTTGTAATACTAAAACACTGGGGAAATCTGGCTCAGCAATAAAGCCCAGCTGTTGCTGCTATGTTTTGATTTTGGAGTTCTTGCAGTTCAGATAAAGTTAAAGGAATGCAGCTGTGAACTGCCCTGACTAGCAACAGTTTGCACCTGGGGTGAAGTAAAAGTAAGCTGTACTTGTAGTTTTGCAAGTGAAAAGCTACTACATGGTTATTAACACTAACCCTAAATAGGAAAAGATGTTATGAGAAAAGGTTCTTTTAAGTTCTCCAATTGGCTGCACAAGATAGTTACACATAGAACTTGATCTAACACACAGGATTCTATCTATTCTACTTTTAAATGAGCTCCACTATGAGAGTTATTTGAAGAATCACAGTGGAATAAGTGTACAGACTTCTAGACATTTTCTTGCAAAATCTTGCATGACTGATTTCCTATGTTTTGCAGGCATTAGAAACTGATACTAAAACCTCTATTATATGAACATTACACGTGAAACTGTACAATCTAGTATTTTATGTTAATTTCAGTGCTAACATTTCTAAGTGTTGCAGATTTTGCCACCTTCAAGAGCAAGGCAATGAGAGATATAACTAATTAAGAAGACTATAACTTATTTAAATTAATGAGTCAGAAATAAAACAAGTTTTCATCCTATTCTCCCACCAGGAACTTCTACAATGTATGTCTTAACAAAACGAGAACAGTTATTAAATAGCAAGGCCACTTAGGTATTGGACCGATTAATCAACCTTTTCCCTAATTAAAATAAGATTATGCCTCCTTCTACTAAAAGAGATACTCTCAGATCACAACTACAAATTTTATTATTCTGCTACTGCTTTTCACAAAAGAATATTGAGATAAGAACCTTGCGTGGTCTTATAATTACATATATTACAACAACTGACACTTTATTAATCAGACCGTCATCATAATCAGTGTCAGACAAAAAACAGAGAAATACATTTGATGAATCTGGACTGTCAATGGCAAGATAGAAAAATAAACCAGACACATAAAAAAAAAAATCCTTAACATTAGGTGCTAATTTTCAGTGATCAATCATTCTGTCCAGAACCCACTCCTCCTCATACAGAGGAGAGAGCGAAAACAGCTGGCTTACCCCAAAGAAGCAAATATATCCTCAATGCCACTCACAAAAGCCTCGATATTTCACAAAGACTGAGGTGATGGGATGAACTGGGCATAGAGGATATTGCTATTCTGAGTAAGAGTTTGTTTTGTAATATGTGAGTAGTTAACTAAGATTGTTTACATGTGGAATTACTCATGTAGTTTTTTGAAGAACTGAAGCCCACTTCATCCTCAGGGAATTTAAAAACCTACAAAAGTAGGGTACTGCTAGTATAAGACCACCAAGCAGAGGAGGATAAAGAATAGAGCTGTGGAGAAAGCTTGGGTTTTAGATGTTTGGTGACACAAAATAAATCAACTATAATTAATTCCGGTCTTTAAGTGAGAACTACAGGTCTCTTTTGTTGCGGGTTTTTTTTTGTTTGTTGGGGTTTTTTGGTTTTGCTTTATTTCCCCAGTATTATAGCTTTTTAAATTTAATTCTATAAGTTAGACAGTTTAGGTGAAAATAAAGCAAACAAAACTTGGGTTTATATTTTAAGGAAATAGAAATCATTACTTAACTATTAATAGTTTAATTTCACTAGCCCACACTTCATTGACTGAGAAATTTAAAGTTATAGCTTTTATTTAAAAAAAAAAGCAAATAAAAAGATTTTTTAAACAGTTCTCAGTCACGTGATATGATTAATTTCTATTTGATTAAGTGGACTGGATTTTAGCATGTCCAGTTTCCTCTGTATGCCAGTGATCTGGTTTATCAGCCACTCCTCTCAGTTTTGTATTGTTTGTGAACTTGCTAAGGGTGTACTACGTCCCATCACTTTTGAGTCACATTCACTTCAGTCACAACAACCTNATGAACCTAGAGGTCCTTTCCAACTGTAATGATTCTAAAGGTGGTGAACAGTACTGGCCCAGTATCAACTCCTGGGATACACGCAATGATTAACCTCCAACTGAAGTCTGTGCCACTGATCACCGCTGTCTGGGCCCAGATGTTCAGTAAGTCTTAAATCCACCTCACTGTCCCTTAATCTAACCTGTAATTTGTCAGCTTGTCTGTGAGGATGGGAGCCAGTGTCAAGTCTCAGCTAGCTCCCTCAATGCTAGTGGGTGCCACCCGTTAATTCCCATGGATTTAGGTACATCCAGTTTATTTAAGTGCTCTATAACCTGGTCCTCCTCCGATAAGGAAAAGTCTTTCTTGTTCCAGACTTTCCCTCTGGTCTCACAGGCCTGGGACTCCTGAAGGTTGATCTTACCAGTAAAGACCAAGGCAAAGATGGAATTGATTACCTCTACCTTTTCCATGTCCTTTATCACCAGATACCCTGCCTCATTCAGCAGTGAGTCCATGTTTTCCCTTGCCCTCCTTTTGCTACTTATGTGTTTTCCTTTCCTGTTAGAATCCTTTGACAGATTTAACTCCAGGTTGGTCTCAACTTTCTTAACATTGCCCCTATACAATCCTGGGTGACCTTGCTTGATTCCCTACTTGTTGGAATCCACCTTTCTTGAGCTTGGAAGAGGTAAATATCAACACACTCTCCTGGATCCCTCTTCTCTGCAGGGCCACATACCATGGGATTTTTTCAAGCAGTTCTCCAGTTTTTAATATAAATTTTCTTTTAATTGCATAGAAAACCTAATTGACTAATTCAGGGCATTATATTACTTTACCTTACAATAATAAAGATGTTATTATTGTTGTTATTATATTTTTTCTGGACAAGATCCTTGTGTTTACTCTTTTTTTCATTTCAAGGTGATTTTGACTCAAAATGGATCAGATCAATGAAGTATTTATTCTCCACTTATCCTCTGGTACAACTGTTTGTAACAGCATTTTCAATTCCATAGAGTATCATCTTCCAGCTCTAGGTCTTTCAATATCGCATTACTCAAATACACACACACACACACAAATGTGAGATTAAAACCAATAAAACCTTTGCAGGCTGCATACCACAGAAAAAAATCTTATTGAAAGCAGTAAACTAAAATTTCATTGTGATGAGCATTTCAGAAAGGAGACAAGCAGGAGCAAACAGCACTTCAAAATGGAATACTACAGCACAAGGGAGTACTGTCTATAGCAGAGTTGATAATCAGCAAGTTGGAGAACTACACTTTATCACATAGTGCAGGCTGCATGGCAAAAAAAGATAGTGCTTTGGTGCCAGGCAGAGGCAGCACAGTGAGCTTGGCAACATGGGAGAGCACTTTTTGTAACAATGCAGACAAGCAAAGTGTCAACCTTCTTGCTTCCACACAGAATTGATTAAAAAGCTCCGTGCTTGAAATAAACAATGATTTTTATTTTTTTTTTTGTATCAGCTGCTTACAGAGGTTCTGTTTAGATGATGTGTTTTTCTAGGACATCATCTGGGGTTTTGTTTTGTTGTTGTGTAAATTAAAAGCTGCCAAAAAAATAAGGGCTGTAAAATACACCAATGTATCTCTAATACATTTCTTTTTCAAAAAATATCCTCAGAACTCCAGAATTTCTATCCCACCAAAATATTCATATAATTTAAACTTTAAACTTTGCAAGTTTTTATCCTGGTCTAATACTTATTCAGCTTGAGTATGACCTACTTTTTTCACATATGTTAATACCTTTTGAACTAAAATGCAAAAAGCAGAATACAAGAGTTGGAAATGACAGGCAACAAAAGAGAAGTATAGAAACATTTCTTGGATACTTAGGGAGAAAATCAAGAACAAAGCCCAGCTGGAGCTAAACCTAGCAAGGGACGTTAGAGATAAAAAAGGATCCTACAGTTAAACTAATTGTAAAAAGAATTTCAAGGAAAAGGTGGGTTTGTTAATGAGTAGGGGAACCAACAAGTGAGAAGCGACATGGAGAAGGTTAAACAACTCAGTGCCCTTATGTCTTGATCTTCATAGACATTGCCTGCTCTCAGACCTCTGTGGGTAACAGCACAGTCTGGGAAGGAGTGAGATAGCTAACAGCTGGGAGCAATAGCTTACAACTACTTAAAGAAACTGGATATGTTTAAATCCATCACCTTGAACAGCAACAGCATCTCATCATCAGTTTCAGCTTGAAGGCACTGAAAGAGTTGGTGGATCATGACTGTAAGGCTATTTTATGTCTTCTGTGAAAAAGAATGACAACTGGAGGAGGTATCCATGATGGGGCAAAATCCTCATGTTATGTCCATCATTGAGACAAACAAGGAGAACCTGGGTAACTGTGGGTTACCAATCTCTTCACAGTTCTTGGGAAGGAGCATATCTGTTTGGAATACAGTTCCAGGCATGTGCACCAAAAGAGTAACCATGAGTAGTAAACATAAATTTACTAATGGCAAATCAGGCTGGGTGAACTGATTGCATTTTACAACAAAATGACTGATTATAGAGATAAAGCAGAAGGCTGGGTTCTATACCTTGATCTCTTTAAGCCTTTTGACACTGTGTCTCACAATATTCTCATTTGTAACATTGTCAAGGTTTAGATCCAATCCACCTACAAACAGACACTCTCTGTTGACCCCTCTTTCCTCAGCCCCAACTAAAGGAAGAGAAAGAGGATAAGGGAGAGAGACTTATGGCCCCCTCCCCTCCCAAATGGGAGAGGAAGGGAATGAGAAAGACAGAGAGGCCTCTGGATTAGAAAAGAAAACTAAAACAGCTTTAATGAGATAATAATAAGAAAAGGGAATTTATACAAAATGAGTATCGAACCCAACCTCCCCATGATGGCAATTACGTCACCGTCACCACCAAGGCTGTAAAGCGGGTACTGGCAAAGTCCCAGACTGAGCTCAGTAGCTGACAGGAACTGGATTCAGGAGCGTACGAATCAGGATTGAAGGCAGTGCTGAGAAACAAAGGCCAAAGGAAAGGATGGGGCCACAGAAGGAATGGAGAAGGCCCAAGGATCCCAAAGGGAAGAGGAGGAAGTTCGAGACCCTCATGATCCCTCAGCTTTATACTGTATAGGACATATATGGGCTGGAATACCTCATTGGTCAGTTTACGGTCATCTGTCCTGGCCGCTCCTCCCTGCAGGTATGGCCTTTCACTTTCTGCACCCCCCGATGTGGTATACAAGATCTAGCAGTGACCTTGGTCTGCACACCAATCCTTGGTAGTAACTCTAAACATCAAGCGTTGTCACTGCTAGAAGCAGACACTGTCTGCAAAAACATGCTGTTAGCTTCAGAAAGTGCTATTAGTTAACAGAGACTGAGATGAAAAGTAAAATCACTGACTAGAATTGGTTTGGTTCTAACTCAAACCAGGACAAACATGAGGAAACATGAGCTGGAAAAATTGAAGGTTGGTTCATAGTTGGCTGGAATGGACTCAAAAGGTATTGGTCATTAGTCATTTAATACCTGGCTGGTAGCCTATAATAAGCAGAGGATACCACAGATAGATACTAGGATCTTTATTTTTCAAGATTCTTGTCAACAATTTAGATGATAACATGGAGTGAACTACCAACAATCTTACAGGTGACACTAAATTAGGGGAGTGGCTGAAATAAGAAATAGTAGATCTTCAGTCTGTTGTACACCTGAGAATTGAGCTAGCAGAAATCCCACAAAGTTCAATAAAGAAAAGTGCAAAGTTTTTCATCTGGAAAAAAAAAAAGTTTCAATATGGGCTTGCATCTCACTAACTCTGCAGTTGGACTGGATATAAGCGAACATCTCCTATTTAAATGTTATGAATATGTCTTATTATGAACAAGGAAATTATGTCCATTAGGAGCATTGTGGCCAGCAGTTTGAGGGAGGTTAGATTCACCTCTACTTAACACTGATGAGGCTACACCTGGAAATGGTCTGTGGCTCCCTAGTTCATGAGTGATGAAGAAGCTGGAGGAGGGTTTGTTATGAAGAGGATTAGTCACCTTTAGCATGTGACCTTTAAGAATGAGTTTAGGGAACTGGATTTCTTTCATGAGCTGAAGAGGAAATTAAGGGAAGAAATACCAGTCTGCAGCCAAAATAAAGGAACCAACCTCTTATTGATACTGTTGCATGATACAAAAAAGGGCAACAACCAAAAATTGTGGCTTGGGAGTTTCAGGCTGGATGAACCTTTTTTTTGCTGTGAGGATGAGGCAGCAGTGGTTTGGGTTTCCCAGACAGCAAAATAAGCTTGAGAATCTTCTAGGCAAAGCTATCCATTGCTGTCCTGTTCAAGTGTTGACATCAGTCATCCTTTGAGTTGGATATAATGATACTCTGAAGTCACTTCCAACCAATATCTCTGTTTCTAGATTCCCTCAGTTCACCTAACAAATAAGAGACATAGAATTTCTGTTCTTCAAAGAGATCTTATCAATGTCAGATATTTTTGGCCTATCTGCCTTAATTTCTTGTGGCTATTTGGATGAAGTTGACAGGTACACCCTAGAAATCTAATAATACTTATAATACAAGTTCTAGAAGCCACAATATTTGAAAACAACAAATTTAAAATTGAGAAAATATATTTTATACACTGCAACATTCCCCTTTAAGTATATAATAACATCATAAAAGCTACAAATTGTTGCAAGGTTCAAAAATGTACACACGGAATTTTGTAGGGTAAATTAGAAAATAATGAATGTGAATTATACGAGTACTTAAATATGGAAAATTACACTCTACAGACTGCAGCACATAACTGTACAATAGTATTAAGAAATAAATATGTGTATGTTGGGGTAAGGAGTATATTAAAAAGTATATTTAACTAGATGGATGAATGGTCAAATCTGATGAACAATTCATATGATCCTATGACAGAGAGAAACATAAGAGCTATCAGCAACTTTTATTTTCTGGCACTTAAGGTTTAGCTGAGAATCAAAGTTTACAGTTGGAAAGAACAAAAAGTAGTGCATATAGAGAGACTCCAGTAATAAAATTCTAAAAACATGCCACCAGCAGAAGTCTGCATAAATTCTGTTTTACACGAGGACTGGTCAGTGATACATTATCAAGAACATAAACAAAATGCTACAAGGAAAACAGTCACTTAGGAAAATACAGCAATTGTAATGTAGAGTTCAATGATAAAACCAATGGGATTCCCATTACCAGTCTTTATAATATGTTTACCATCACGACACTGGGTGTACCCAGTCCCAAAGAAGGAATGTGTGGGTTGAAGCCAGCACAAGCTCATCGTTATCTTTAAAATTCTTTTGTTTGTTGTTTAGTTTTCATATGTTGGGCTGAGCCATGTGATGACACCCCCAACCATGCTGGTCTGGATAACATTTATACCACCAGCTGATGACTCAACTGATATATCTCTTTATCTAAAACAAAGGCCACTCTCTGGTGACCTTTGTGTTGAGATAAAGTCTGATTTCTTTGCAACTCTGGTCAGTCACATCCTGCATTATTCCCTGAGCTTCATGGACACATTGCCTTTCCCCCTCTCTATTGAGCTTTCTTCCTTTGTAAGGGTTTTTTTGGCCAGCTATAAACACCTCAACCCATTTTTGTATTACTTTATGGAAGCTTAAATTAAATTTAATGGACATAGGGTGAAAACAGTGACTAACATTGCCAAAAGAAAAATCCTTGGAATAAGTATCTCAACTATTTATTATTATTTAGTTTCTCTATTGCATGTGCTTATAAGGGTCTATCATATTTTAATTTGCTCATTTTCCCTACATATTGAGCCTGAGTTCAAAAAGTATGGTAATTGTTCATTATAGAACAATTATAGTTTTTTCAGAAGAGCTTAAGGATCTATTAAATTAACTATTAATTTCCTCAGCTTTTGCAAGAATTGTCTTTGCTCTTACTAAACTAACCGCAAAATGCTTGCTCAGTAAATTCAAGTTTGTTGAAAATTGTTTAGATGCCTTCTATTGTGAGGTCTATAAAAACTAGCTTAGTCTGGCTAGCTGAATTGTTTCCGAATCATTAACTGAGAAACTGATACTGACAAACTCAACCTCTGTCAAACACCTAAGCATGTTTTAGTTTGAAGCATCTTCTAAGGAAAACAGAACACAGCTTAAAAGAAAAGGTAGAACATATCTTTTATCTACACGATGAGGGTGCAACAAGTGCTACTTTTATATGACAAGTATTTTTTTACACTACTTCATTATTTACCCTATTCCATTCTTCTCTGCTTGCAACCTAAATTCTGTATTGTGGACCTTAGCAAACACCTCTTACTTTTCTTTAATAGGGAAAATACTGAAGAAAATGTCAATCTTTCTTGAAGACTCTACTAAAATTCTAGTATAAAACAGAGCTTTTTTTTTTTTTTTTTTTGGAAGAACATTTTGCTTGAAAACTTAAAAAAAAAAAAAAAAAGAAAAAGAATTCTGAAATGTGCTTTAATTTTACCCAGTATTATTTTTCTAACACAATCATTGCAATCATCGTTTTACTTGTAAACTCTAAGTTCATTACTGGCAAAAAGTAAGGTCATATTGTATGTCCAGTGGCATCTAGTCATTTATTAATCCTTCTAATTAATTCACATATCAACTGAATAAAGGCTTTTGTATCTGTAGTCTAAACCTTACTGTACAATTAGTAGTCTGGTTGTGAAATTATACTGCTTCTATTGAAAAAGCACATAACTAAGACTGTCAATAATTCCAGACTTTAATTAGATTGTAATTTGAAAGTAAATGTAGTTACAATAGAATTTTATAAAGGTGTATTTTCTTACATATAGTTTCAAAATGTCATGTACATAAAAGTTCATGTCAGAGGAAAGACCATAAGATTTCATTATCATGAAAAACTTCATTACAGAGAAAAAACTTCTTATTAGAGAAAAAACTGAAGGGCTCTGGTTAAATTTTCAGTCCATTTTAAATTCTGTATCTTTAAACTGTATAATTTTTTTAAGAAATAAAACATAATTTATTTTGAACTGTTGTGGGATCAAATAGCTTATCATACAATAGAATCATAGAATCATTCAGGTTGGAAAAGACCCTTGGGATCATTGAGTCCAGCCATCAACCCTACTCTACAAAGTTCTCCTCTAAACCATATCCCCCAACACCACATTCACATGATCCTTAAACACATCCAGGGATGGTGACTCAACCACCTCCCTGGGAAGCCTCTTCCAGTGTCTCACTACTCTTTCTGTGAACAATTTTTTCCTAATGTCCAGTCTAAACCTACCCTGTTGCAGGTTGAAGCCATTCCCTCTTGTTCTATTTCTAATTACCTGTGAGAAGAGACCAGCACCAATCTCTCTACACTGTCATTTCAGGTAGTTGTAGAAAGTATATATAGTAACATCCTTAACCTGGGGCCATTGTCTATTCCCCTTTCCCAAACAAAATTTATGTAGCAAGCAAATGTGGGTAGAGGGAATTTAGTTGAGCACCTATTTGTAAATATTTCCTGTTACATGCAGGGAGGAGAAAAAAACCCCACAGAGATTCTAAAAAAAGAGAAGTGGAAAATAAACCACAAGCACCATCAGCTCACGGAATGGCAATGTCTGAAAGAACATGTGGACTAAGTGCTCTGAAAAATGTTTTGGCACCAAGACCATCCTGCTGTTTCTTCTGTGCTTCCTACTGTGTTCATAGAAATAGCTTTTTGTGCCATCTTTGTAAACAGGACTGCATCAAAGAAACACTGTTTGATTTTTCCTCCTAGTGGAAACAATCCATAATTCCTTAAATGTGGTGAAGTGCTGGATGCAGAAGGGAACATTCGATTCTCTTCAGTTTTATTTGCCTGCTAAGTGAAGGGAAAACACAGCAAAGTATCTGAGACAAAGATAGGATGGTTTTGTATTAAAGCAGGTCATAGAGCATAAAGGTGCCTCTACTCTGTAAGTGGGACATACAGCTCTTGCTGAAGGGATGAAGGATCAAATTCAAAAACTTATTGAAAATATAATTAATGCTCTTGTACACAAGAAGTCAGAAAATAACTTTAAGGTGACTGTTAGGCATGATCATTAGTCAGAAGTTTCAGAAAGGCAAAAATACCGGTTTCTATATAGTCCACATACACAAGTTTTCCATACAAGAGTAGAATAAATATTCAAAAACAATCACTGTAACTAGCCAGACTAGGAAAGTGATCATCCCTTGGTACTCAGCACTGATGAGACTGCACCTTGAATACTGCATTCAGTTTTGGGCTTCTCACTATAAGAAAGACATTGAAGTGCTGGAGCATGTCCAAAGAAGAGCAACAAAGCTGGTGGAGGATCTAGAGAGCAAATCTTATGAGGAGTGGATTAGGAAACTGGGGTTGTTTAGACTGGAGAAAAGGAAGCTGAGGGGAGACCTTATCACTCTCTACAACTACCTGAAAGGAGGTTGTAGCAAGGTGAGGGTCAGCCTCTTCTGACAAGTAACAAGCAATAGGACAAGAAACAGCCTGAAGTTGCACAAGGGGAGGCTTAGTCTGGACATTAGGAAAAATTTCTCCACTGAAAGGGTTATCAAGCAATGGAACACCAAGGAAGTGGTTGAGTCACTATCCCTGAAGGTATTTAAGAGATGTCTACATATGGTGCTTAGTGACATGGTTTAGTGACAAACTTGGCAGTGCTAGTTTTAAGGTTGGACTTGATGATCTTAGAGGGTTTTTTCCAAACTAAATGATTCTATTTTAAATAATGAAGATACTGTTTTGGTGTTTCATGATTTTACTAGTACAGTTATTTCACTGTTGCCAGCAGGATAATCTCAGAAGTAATTATTTTGTTGTTGTTGTTATTTAAAGAATAAAAAAAATGAAAGTGAAGGGAAAATGAGACCTATGTTTCCTTGCCATGTGCCTCAGTAGAATAAAATTACTGAGGAAATACAAAATGATTTTAATATTACTTACATAGTTACAAAAATTTGAGGTAATGCTGAGACATTAAAGGCTTCACTGTACTATGTACATCGTTGAATTAATGTTTATAAAAGTATGGACGCAGATGCCCAGGTGCTGGTAGCGAGGGCTGCAGGGGCTTCTGAAATGAGAGGCTAGGGTTGCCCCTCGTCCAACACAGTCAGTTCTAGCCAATTCCAACCAATACCTCACAGGGCACTGCTGAGCCCCTCAGCCAAGATGGTAGCACGTCTGGGAAAATGCATTTAAGAAAGGGCAAAAAAATGCCAGGAAGGCAGGGGAGTGAGGAAATAAAAGAGTGAGAAACAACAGAGGGAACACCAAAGTCAGAGGAGGAGGAGTTGCTCCAGGAGCTGGAGAAGGAGCGCACGTAGGTTCTATAGCAGAGCAGGTGGATATTTCCTGAGAGAACTGCAAGCTGTGGGGACAGCCCATACCAGAGCAGGTTAGGTGTGTGAAGCTGCAGTGATAAACCACTATGGGTTGACAATAAACCCTCCCATCCCTGTGTTGCAGGTAGAGGAGCTGAGAGCAAAGGGATGAAGTTGAGCCTGGGAGAGAGGGGAGGAAAGATATTTTAATGTATGTCTTTTCACTACCAAAATCTATTTTAACTTGCAAAAAATTAAATTCATTTTCCCCAAGTGAAGTCTGTTTTGCCCACAATTGTAATTTATAAGCAATCTCCATGTCTTTATCTCAACCTAGGAGCTTCTTAAACTATTTTTTCCGACTGCTTACCTAAGGAGGGGGAGTGAATGATGTAATTGACATCAGGGGAATTGGGTTTGATATTGGATTTTTTATATATTTGTATATATTTAATATTATTGGTTTTATTAAAGCTGTTTTTAGTTTTATTTCCAACCCATAAGTCTCTCTCCCTGATTCCCTTTCTCTTCCTCTTTAGAGAGGGAGAGGGGTTAACAGAGAGCATCTGTCATTTGCCTAGTGGTCAGCTCAGCTCTAAACCTTGACACTGCCACTCATTTTCAGGACAGATCATCCAGTAAAGCCCTAATACTGTCTGAAATGAGATCAAAGACAAAATTACTGTGGAGAAAATAGATGTTTGGTGAACCCAGGAGCCTACAGAGGTGAACTGAACTACAATTTTGTCTATTACCTTTTTTAGTTGGAACCGATAGATATGACAAATCTATCAGCATTGTATACTTCACTTTGAGGGTTTCAATGTAGCATTTGCTTCAGTTCACCTCTTGAGCACAATTCAAAAGGAATAATCTGAAAAGAATGTAAAGGAAGAAATATAAGCTTGTAATTAGTCATTTAGAATAATAGTAATGAGTTTTTTAATATGATGTCAAGGCAAACTCCTAGGAAGGAACAGTATTCCTTCTTTGCCAAAAATGATACTAGGAGTCTGACAATCTGTTCTGCATATCTTCACTGACATAGGAATCTTCAGCAAATCATTTGATTTCAGATTACTACTCTATGATTAAAATTGTTTCAATTCATCATGTATCTTAAGGGTAATTAAATCAACATTTAGAATTGGTGGAATGCTTTCAAATCATTGAATGAACAATAGTACATGGAAATCAAGTGTAATTATTTAAAGTTTTATTTTACCATGAACAAGTGCCAGCTTCAGAAATAGTAATTATAAGGATATGTATCTATATTACAGGAGACTAATACACGCATTTCCAGGACATTTCATAAAAAAAATAATTAATTTCAGGAAAAAAAAAATTGAGATACATTACATGCCTATGACCTGTTTTTCGTACATTTATATTCCCAAACCATCCCATTTGTACTGTAGAAAGCTGGCAACTACGGCCAGAAATAGCTTCTACTGTCTATGACAAAAACTGTGATAACACACTAACATAGACAACAGAATAACATAGATGGTACAGTGTGGCACTGAAACAAACCTGAATGGGCAGAAGTTTCATTTGTGACTATCATATGCAAGAGATTAAAATGTTAACCATTTCTACCTTCAAAATAATACCTAATGTATGTTTTCTATTTACTGAACTGTATCATTTGTATCAAAATCATGATGATCTTGATAAGGACACAGAGTGTATCATCAATAAGTTCGCAGATGACACCAAGTTATGAGGGAGTGTTGATCCACATGAGGATAGGGAGGCTTTCCAGAGAAATTTGGATAGATTGGATCGAAAGGCCAATGTTAACAGTATGAGCTTCAACAAGGCCAAGTGCCAGGTCCTGCACTTGGGCCACCCCAACAACCTCATGCAACTCTACAGGCTTGGGAAAGTGTGGTTGGAAAGCTGTCTGGCAGAAAAGGATCTGGGGGTTCTAATTGACAAGCGGCTGAATATGAACCAGCAGTGTGCCCAGGTGGCCAAGAAAGCCAATGGCATCCTGGCTTGTATTAGAAATAGTGTGACCAGTAGAAGTAGGGAGGTGATTGCCCCCCTATACTCAGCACTGGTGAGGCCACACCTTGAGTATTGTGTCTGGTTTTGGGTGTCTCAGTACAAGAGAGATATTTAGGTGTTGGAGTGAGTGCAGAGGAGGGCAATGAAGCTGGTGAAGGGCCTGGAGAATAAATCTTATGAAGAGCAATTGAAGGAGCTGGGACTGTTTAGTTTGAGGAAGAGGAGGCTAAGGGGAGACCTCGTCACTCTCTACAACTACCAGAAAGGACAGTGTAGAGAGGTTGGTGCTGGTCTCTTCTCACAGGTAATTAGCGACAGAACAAGAGGGAATGGCTTCAACCTGCCACAGGGTAGGTTTAGACTGGACATTAGGAAAAAATTGTTCACAGAAAGAGTAGTGAGACACTGGAAGAGGCTTCCCAGGGAGGTGGTTGAGTCACCATCCCTGGATGTGTTTAAGAATCATGTGAATGTGGTGTTGAGGGATATGGTTTAGGGGAGAACTTTGTAGAGTAGGGTTGATGGCTGGACTCAATGATCTTTTTCAACCTGAGTGATTCTATGATTTTATTACTAAGGTGGCCAGATATAATAAATACCTTACAATCAAGATGAGATTTGATGAACAACTAAGAATATATCCTTCATAGTTTTTTAATATGATACCTGTCCTCCAATGGAATTCTCTCCATTCTGCCAGTATCTGAATAGAGTAGCTTTTTTTCCCATGGCATTCTAATGGTCCAGTTCTCCTGAAGAAACTCCAGAGAGTATTGTTACTAAACATATGAGTTCTAGCAGTTTCTCTAAATGTCCTGCAATGTATAATTTAAAGTACAATCTTCTCAGAAATTGTTTGCCATAAAATAAATTATGATCTAAGAATACTAGTTTGAGGTCCTCAAAGGTACTGCAGAAAGCACAAATTCCCAAAAGTATGGACTAAGAAAGAAAAAATGTTTGGAAAAACAATGAAATATTAAGTGTAGATTAAGTTCTCCAAGACGAGAGAATCATTATTCTCATTCTGAAAGACTGGACCTAATTCCAAAGCACATTTCAATTTTGCTAGTTCACCACTGTGTAAAAAATTTTCTGAAATTAAGACAGAAAAGATTACCAAGATGAAAGGAATATAGAGTACCATATTTAAATTGGACAAGCAAAATCATAGAGACTAAAGATTTCATTTTAACTTTCTTTGGACTGGATGGATAGCAGCTAAAATAGTTGGTATTGGCCACAGCAAGAAGTTGGACATCCAACAAACCCATCCTGCCAAAGAAAGATGAGACTCATCCACAGCGTGTATGGGGAGCAGCTGATAAAGTGGCAAATTATGAGACCTATGTTTTTCAAGTATCTATCTCTAATTTTATTTTGACCTGAAGTGTTCAATCTGTATTTTAAATGAATAAATTAAGTTATTCTTTTCTCCAAGTAACAAGTCTGATCTTAAACGCAGTGGGAACAATCAACTGAACACTTTGTCCAAAACTGTGAGCTTACCTTTAAAGATGGACTGGGAAACTCAACTATCAGTAAATTATGAGTGGTCTCAATAGTATGAATCAGTACATTTTTTCTGTCCACTTACAGAAGACAGTTTTCCAAATTTTTCAAATTCCAATATAATGATTTTGCCTTACTGCTTCTGCTGAAAGGTAGTTTCATATGTTGTGAAGCACTATCCATTTGTTCATGTCCACTTGTTTAACTGTTGGCCACATTTATGTTTTCTTTTCTCTATTGACCAGCTAATTCCTATAAGACCCTCGCCATTGGCCATATCCAATTTCATGTCAACACCCGGAAAAAAGTCACAACTTCTTCAGAATTAAATGAGAAATGATATGTAGCCTGCACTGTGGTAATAGCACAGACTAATAATCAGGAAATCTCACTGTGTCATAATAACCTCTGATATGTTGTGGAGTCAAAGGTCAAAAAAGCCAGATTCTTCTTGAAATGTCAGTATTTATAACTTTTCCATTACATCAATGGATGATCACTAAAGAGGGAACAGTGCTAACGGATTCATGTTGTCTGGCTTAACGAGGTCAGGTAGGAGATCCGATCTTTATCCACCACTAGAATACAAACTCACTGAAGAAGGGACATTGCTGTAAACTGTGTTCTCATCTTACTGAGATAAATTCAAAACAATTCTCTGATTGTAAAACATCTCTGCATTCTAAATCATGTAGCTAGGTTTAAAATGCATTAATGCATTAGCCATCTCACTGGCTCTACTGATGAACAACCAGAGGCACAATCAAAATGAGGCAAAATAAGATTACCTATCTTAGGGCCACAGGTGTCAGGTCTGTGTCTGTAGACACATAGTCTTTATAGTTCTTTCTCAAAGTAGAGAAGCTGGAAAAAAATAAGTCACGTATCTGTTTTGAGAGCTGTGAGTCCCTGTTGGAAATTCAACTGGACTTCACAAGAGCTTTCTTTGTTCCACATTCCTCTTCTGTACAATAACTTAAAATCTCATACTGCAGAGTGCATTTTGAACAGATCGAATTTTGAACAGTTATATCTTTCTCTGCATTTTTTTAAAGGATAATGTTCACTCAATAGCATAACACCAGAAGTACATAATTATAAAGGGTGAAAGAAGCTGCATTCAAATTACCCATGAGTCTAAATTCTTGGCTCTATATAATTACTTTCAAATTGTTTCTGTCAAACACACGTTATAGCTGAGTTAGTCATTTATATTTTAAAAAGAAAATTAAGGAAATCAAGGAAGAATGTATTCAGAATTTTTAATAAGAAGAGCTCATTCTTTACCAAAAATTATCGGGTTTTTAAACTACTTAGAACTTAGCCAACTAAATTCTGTGGATATGGTGGAAAATAGGTTTATACATTAAAGACTACAACTCCAGCATTCAGTACGGACAATATCATAAGCCAATATATATAGTTTAAGATAACACCATGATTGTATGTGAAACTGTTGTATATTTTAAATCTATTTCTCATTTCTATGAATTGGTAACCTTTACTGCTTTTGCATCCAGCAGCGACTAAAAACTCTTGAAATCATAATATTGTAATATAAACCACATTGTGTTCTATGTAATTGTTCTTTTGATGGTTGGGGCAGGATACAAGGGAAAAGAAGCCTTTTGTCTTCTTCACTGCATTTGTATTTATGGTCACTGAGATCAGCTGTTCTGTGAACTTCAAATCAATTTGAAAAGAAAGAGACAACCACCTGCTGTGCCTGTTCAATCACCATCATTTTATGCTGCCTTCAGTCTCTTGATCACATAGGCCAACCATGAACTCAGCAACATCCACTTGGAAGTCTTCTTTCAAACAATCCTGCCATAGGTTCCTGTGGCCCCAGGTCCTCCACTGCCCACTGTAGTGCTAGCATTGCCTGCTGGACACAGGGGACAGAGATGGCTCCCTCAGTGGCCCTTCACAAGGAAAGGCACCACTGAGAGAGCTCAGCAATATGTGGCCAGCCCCAACAGAAGCCACACCTAACAGGAAGGTCTTCTGAGTGATTGGCTTCTGCTTAAAGTAGCCCTGGCCTCATCCACTACCCCAACCATGACCACCTAGGTGACGGTGGAGCCACAGAAACACAGGTGGGCCAGGTTCTGCCTCTGGAACCTGAAGCCGGTGGGGGAAACAAAATGTTCTGCTAGGTGAGTTGTGACTCATCCACAGGTCAACTCCAACTTGGGGCCAACTCAGGCTCCAGCACTTCGCCATCCGTTGGTAAAGATGCACAGCAGGGCATTTGGAAGCTTCAGGATGGATTATCTCCTTCTGATTAAACCCTTAAAAAAGTTATTTTGACTCACTTTTATACCAAAATGAAATTTGTACATCAATCAATTAAATAGAGAACAGGACAGACAGACAGATCTGCAGACAAATAGGAGTAGTAAACAGTATGTTACTATATAAATGAGTTATCCCACAGAGTTGTGATAGAAACTTCATCTGTTATATAAACCATAGAAATATGAATGAAACCATTTATAACATACCACATTATTTTCTACTTGTAAATCACATTTTATAGAAAAATAAAATCTTTCAGAATTATTGAAGTGTTAAATTATTGATTCATTTTCCATATCATCGTTGTTAACATTCTTCATTCTGTACTGCTAGATTTTCTGACACCTAAAATACAGTCCTCACTTCTAAGTCAGTGGATTTTGAAAGACTCAGTTGAGAGGAGTTATGAGATGCTATAGCATTTATAATGTCAGAGCACTGTGGATAGAAGTGTTTGCCTCTAACAGTACCTAAAACATGCACTTCATATTCTAAGGAAAGATTTCAGGCTTTTTATTTATATAAAGATCCCATTTCCAAACCATACAAAATACAGAGATAATCTCTAATGTCATCTATGATGGGAAGAAATTTAACAGAAATTGGCCTAAGTTAAATCTTGTCATAGATGAAAATCTCCATAAGATTATCTTGTGCTAGAACAGAGGAAAAAACAAATCCTGGATGGGGAGTTTCACATTTTGGACGGATTTGAACAGTACAACTCTTTCAGCTGTGTGATTGATTGGCTGCATAGTTTGTCTGTGTCAGGTGGTTGTGTGTGGCAGACCAACGAACATGCAGCTTTATTTTATGCTGTCTTTATCATTGTCCTTTGAAGCACACAAATACCAGAAGGTTCACCACATATGAGACATTCATTATGTCTGTAGTGAAATCCTTTGGTCAAGATATTGAGATACGTTTGTAATCTACTCCACAGAGCAAAACTGACTAAGAATACAGAATTATTTGGAATTAAAGTGCATGCTGCCAAATACACATGAAAAAGTTCACAATATTTGACAGTGAGGGGCCAGGCTGAAGTAGTAAGGCAAACCAAGGAACTTAGATCTCAATATCTGTTACCTCTTCCGCTGATGCATTGGAAATAATAGCTTTAGTATGTAGCACAGGATTGTCACAGAGGTGGCAAGGGAAAACATTTCAGGCTGAGATGCCTATCAGTAACTATATTGATATAATCTATATAGAGTTGTTGATAAAATACTTATGCACAGGAATGTTTTTTCTCTAGGAAACAGATTTAAGCTTGCAAAGAAAAAAAGTAGGAAGAATCAAATAAAAGCAGATTTTTACAACTGAGTATATTCCAATGAAAATATTGCATATTCATTGTGGCAAAAATTAGTATAAAGTCACAAGTGCCACAAAAATGTTCCTTAATACTATGTATTTCTCCATTAAATCTCTCTGGGTTATTCCACTAAGGGCAGGTATAGCTGACAAGACTATTATTTTGATCTATTTCCCCAGAGACTTTTTTTCTGTAATTAATTAAAATGAAGAAATAAATTCCAAACCATACCATCATCAGGGACACGTGTGGGTTCTGGAATTCACTCACTTAGTATTTTCTAAAGAGATAAAGCATATCTTAGACAAATTATTATAATTGATACATAGTTCTTAAGTATAGAACAACTTTTTCATTCTGAATAAGAATCCATTTGATTTGAACACATCACATAAAAACTAGTGTAAAGTAAGAACGGCATGGATTCACAATTTGATCTAAATATCATAAAACTAACTTTCATGTTAGAAATAAACTGCTTTATTTTTTGCTGCTAAATTCCCAATTACCAGTCATCTTATACTAAACTGTTCAGAATGTGCTAAAGTTAATATTTATTAAGCTTAATTAATAAATTGGCACAAAATAATAGAAAACATTTATCTCAGCACTTTAGAACCACATGTTTTAACAACAGGTTGATTGTTAAGTTGTAGTAACATATCCTTCCTCGGGGAAAGGGAAACAAGCAGGAGATTGGATTTAACTACAACAAAAAATAATTTTTTTAACTTCAGTGGAACACTGTTTTGGATGACATGACAATTTACTGTTAACTGGTTTAAGTGTGAAAGTTGTAATATAAGTTCTGACACATTTAAATGGAAAAGAAACAGCATTGTAATTAAGTCTCACAGTAGTGGTGAGGTGAGGTGTAAAAAAAGGAGGCTTATTCAGCACCCAAGATAAATTATTGTAAATCCATAGTAGGTGTATGTCAAAAATGAATTCAAAATACATGATAGAAGATTTTTCATTACTTCAAAAACTCATGACAGTGCAAATTTTGCTGCTGACTGCTGTGTTCAGGAATCAAGCTGTGGAAAAGGAATGCTAACTAAACTGTTTGCAACAGAAAGTCTTCAACATGCATTATCCATATGAATTCTATATGCTCAGAATTCTGGAGAGAGAAAATTTGTCTCACTGCATCCTTTCATTTTGTTGCACCTCCATCTTTGTATTTCCAATCCCCATTAAGTACATAAATCAGAGAAATAAAAAGCAAATCTCGGTCTCTTTGTAAAGACTAATACAATAATACTAATATTTATATCAATACAAAGAATTCAGAAAATATCTATAGAACATATGTTTAAAACAAACAAAATCCTGCTATATGTCAGCAACTTGCTTTTGTCTTCAAACATTTGTCAATGTATAGCTAATCCTCATGACTCTGAAGTAGCATTCAGAAATGGAGGAAAATAGTTTGAATCTAGTTAAAAATCCTGTAATACCGCTCAGCCAAAATAACCACCTAGATGAGATGACTGAATAGGTTATCTTGAGCACAAAATTTTGTGTTTGATTCTGTAAATACCTAATCTGAAAACCTATTCCTAAAGGAGCTATCAAAAGTGACTGTCCCCAGGTAGAACATAAACGTCTGGAATATTCAAGTGTGGACATTTCATTGCAACTCATTGGGTTGGGTGCAACTCATTAACTGGATAAAGTGAGATATCTCACAGAGATTCTGAACAGATGCATCATCTGCAAATGAAAGGCAAGAACACAAACATTGTTTTCATGAAACACTGAAACAAAAGATTCTATCATAAGGATGAGTAAATTAATAATTTTGTTAACTGAGGTAGTTGCTAGGAGGAACAGTGCTTTCAAAAACTAGTGATCTTTACTCTTTTACGTTGAAAGATAACCTTCTCAGACTGGTACATACTACACCAGAACTCATAACGGTGCGTTTACTGACTTGTAAAATGTTGCTTATAGATCTATTTAAAAACCCATTTGCTAGAAAACAATTTCTGCTTGTAAACAGATAGGATATGCAGGAACACTCAGGTGGATGTGTGTTTAAATTCCTAAATGAATAAAAAAAACTTCTAGCAATTTAGGAGTTTAAGTTTTCAAAGTCTGAGAAAATTATACTGAGATTACTATAAAAGAGAAATCTCTACTCTGCAGCCCACTAGAACTTCAAAACTGCCGTCTACTTTGTAGCCTGAACATATAGTCACCAAGCATGTAAAATGAAGTCTTTCTAAACTAAACCTACTTTCTTAATAGTTGGCTTTCTTTCTGTATAATTTAATTGTGTGTGGATCTGGTGAAGAATGAGCAAAGACAGAATGATTAAACTGGGGGAAAAGGAGGTTTTCGAAAACTTGCCACTGTTCGTTTCCAGAACTTTTCCCAACTCTTGGTTGCTTAGTATTCTTTAAAACATTAAATTCTGAAGGGGTAATGAAAATAGGATAAAGCAAACTGTAAAACCAAGAAATAAAAAAGTTTATTGTGAAAGAATACAGATTTTATCTTTTAAACAAGGAATGCTCCATTTCTTGTTCTGTTGCTAAAAGTGGTCTACCAAGTCCAATTACTGCTCTTGTGATAATTTTATAAAATAGTCTTGTTTTAAGAGAATTATCTGTGGAGGCTGGCCTGGGAATACATTTTGAAAGCAAATGTTAATATTCATGCTTGGGAAGGTTTTATGTTTCATTCTTTCTTTAACCTTTAGAAGAAATGCACACAAAAATTAGGTCTAATAACTCTGCTTGGCATTAGTAAATTTCTTTTAAGTACGCTCACGTAAAAGTTAGCTTTTACTAAATCAGAGGCTGCGATGACTTTTTCTGTTTATTGTGAAAGAAAAGCTGAAGACAGTTGGGTGAGGTTAAAAGTTTTCTATTAGATATAAAAGCTTTTGTTTAATAAGGAAACCAACATAACTGTATAATTCTATTATGGTAAATGCTGAAAAATTTGCTTAATGGCATTTAGTAATTTAAATAACCTATAAGAACTAGATATGTAACGTGTTCACAAGCGGTAAATATGGAAATGATTCCCAATGACTAAAAACTAAAGAGTACAAGGATACAGAAGGTAGTCACAGGTGAGTGGGGCACATTAACAAATGCTTGACTTTTTGTTGTCATAAAGCTGTGATATCTTGTAGCTATCTCTGGAGCTGTTCAGGGAAACAAAAGTAGCAGAACTAATAGATTTTTGAACTTATCTTACATAAATCTTATCTGACCAGTGACATCAGTTTCACAGACAAATTACCTGATATCTACTGTAGCTAGATCTTGAATCCTTGTATTGTGTTATCCAATGGAGTAGTGCTATTCTCATATTTTTTATATTCTTATATTTTATATTCTTATGTTTGCTTATAAAACCTTTGACCTTAATGTAGAACAAACCCATTTAGGTTATATTTTCCTAAAGTTTAAAACACTGATGTGAAGGATGAGGAACTGCCACTTGCAACTACTCATTGTGACTTTAATCCCCCTTCTGTCACTGTCTCACCTCAGCCATGACAAACAGCCATCAATCTTAACCCCCAGTAGAAGACAATGGGCACACCTATTGATCACAAGATGACCCAACTGATCGGTACTTTTAAGACAGTTGTCTGAGACATAACACTAGTTTGGTAAGACATTCATGAGTGTACTTGGAAGCCGTGAGCTATCTGAACTTTCTGTATTGTAAATGCAAGGTCTCATATTTTCCAGTGTACTTCATGAGTTATCATCATATTATCTTTATTCTATGCTCTTCCTTTTGAAAAATCTAAGAAAGAAAAAATGGAATTTTCTGGCAAATCTTGCACTAGTAAAATGAAAGAGTTTGGTTTCCTGAGATCTTATACTCAACGCCTATGACATAGTTTCTGTGTATCAAAGTATCATGAGTCAATTTTTTTCTTCTGAAACTATACGAGATCTTTTTTCCTAATCCTATGAATGTTAACAGGATTTACAATACTTATTGAAATAAGCTCTCATGAAAGGAATATGTACAGAAGCAGAAAAGGTGACTAGAGGTAAGGGATATTTTGGAATTAAACAGAATGTTCTTTTTTATGGCTTTTCTGTAATTGTTAATATTTTTCCAGTCTCTAGAAATAGCAAATAGTTTCCAGAAAGGATAAGGGAAATGTAAAAATCCCCTGAGATGTGTCAAAGTCACTTACACAAGCATAAAGCTGGTCATTTTGATGCAGGTAACAACTGATTAGAAATTTTGGTCACTGTTTAAAAGGATCTGTTTCTGTGATTCTGTTATTTTTTACTAGATGGATCTGAACAAGTATCAGTGTGGCAAAATGAAGACTATTAAGTGCTCTTTTCTTATGAAAAGGTCATTTGTTCTTAAATGAATATAAATACTACATAAATAAAAAGATCTTTTACTCATATTTGAGTAAGTATAAAAATAACAGTCTCATTTAAAAGAAAAAATATCTCATTTGGAACCTGGTTTTGGCAGCTCAGAGTATTATAAAATGTTTATATTTTTTTGTTTGGTTTGTTTCAAAAAGTAAACTGAATAGGGAGAAAAAGCTACACAAGTCAGTTGAAATTGAAACAGAATGCTTTTACTGTTTTATAAATCTTCCCTCATTTGAGGAATTCTCTATTGTTTGTTTGCTTCCTCTGTCCATACAGATTATCGTAGTTTTATAAATATAAAAGGTAGAAACAGGTAAAAGGTATAATTGGGATTTGTGAGCCATGAAATGCAGAATTTCTGAGATGAAACTGTTTTTCCAATTTCATATTCAGAAAAATTCAGAATATGATAGTGATAGGCATATACTTGCAGGATACAACTTGTGTTGAACACTAACTATACATAGTAATAGGATCATTAACACATGTTTCATAAAGTTTTTATTTCCTGCAGCTGTGTTGTGGTTTAAGGTTTGGGGAAGGGGAGGGACAGGTGGAGCGGCTATTCCTTCCCATTCCTGCCACACTCTATAAAAGGGCACAGGAAGTTCTACTCGCCCCTTTCCTCGCTGGGATTGCTGCTGGCTCTGCACGTCTCTGTGGCTGCTACAACTCCACGTGGCTTGGGAGGAATCCAGCAACATCCGAGGATCGGTGTATATACTTGTATATATACCTTCCCTTAATACCTTTGTATATCTCCCTTCCTTCAATATCCCTTTTGTTGCTCCCTGTTAAAAGTTGTAATCTTAATTTCCAGCTTTGTGTGAGACCTTTCTTCCTCCCCTGGGAGGGAAGAGGGGAGGGGGAAAAGGGGTGAAACAAATTCTGCTCCGTGGGGGGTTTCCCTGAGCCTTAAACGGAGACAAGCTGCTAATTGAAACTGTAGAAGTTTGAAAAGAATGTACTTAAAACCCATTGTTCACATTTTTTTTTGTGGTGGAATACTTTCTGAGAAACTGGGTTTCATCAACAGAAGTTACAAGAATAATTTCAGTGTTCCTTGTTACATTGGGAATACAATAAGTGTGTAAAAATGGCCAGACTCATGAACAGACTACAGACACTGTAGGAAAACATGAGAATAATTAAGGTAAATGTTCTGATGTTCTTCTTAGTTTAACAGAACTAGTACAAGGTTCTTATTAAAAGTTACGATTAAGCTTAGAATATATATGCAACAAATCTTAATGTCTGGTACTCGTCTTTAAAAGTGAAAAGGTCCAGAGCCTCAGCTGATGCTAATGGGCATAGCTGCATTCACTTACAGTCACTTTTGCCATTGGTATGAAAATTGCTTCTCTACATTTTACACCTCACATTTTTATATCAGTGGAATTTCAGAATCCAGCTCTTCTGACCAGCATCACAGTTTCCTTCTGTCTTACTTAAAGATCTCAGATCCCAGAGAGAGCTTCGCTTTGATGCTGTTCTGTTGAAAAAATATCCTAGCATATAATCCAAAATCCAAAGCCAGTCAATGATGTAGACAAGCTTTGAATGAAATCCTCACTGTACTTGATGATGTGCATTGAAATATGTTGTGGTAAAGCACATCTTTTAAGAGTTAATAAATGTTTTGCTTTTTCCTGAGGAGAATATTTGTAGTTAATTTGGGATTATTACATGTATCTAGCTCAACTGAGCCAAGGACCCACAATCCCAGATAAAGACAGTCACTGCTTTTGGAAGTTTATGGTAAGGAGAGAACTGGATGTAATCCCCTCAAAGTCCAGTTTAGTACATCAAAAACAGGATCATCCTTTCTCTATTACCGGGTACTGTCACTTTGAAGAAATCCCCTTAATGAACTTAGATTTAATATTAGGTTTATTATATACTGTTGTGGTTTAAGGTTTGGGGAAGGGAAGGGACAGGTGGAGCAGCTATTCCTTCCCATTCCTGCCACACTCTATATAAAGTACACAGGAAGTTCTACTTGCCCTCCTCCTCGCTGGAATTTGCTGCTGGCTCCGGACGGCTCTGTGGCTGCTACAACTCCACGTGGCTCAGGAGAAATCCAGGGGCATCCGAGGATCGGCGTTGTATATATTTGCATATATACCTTCCCTTGTTACTTCTGTATATTTCCCTTCCTCTGATATCCCTTTTGTTACTCCCTGTTAAAAGTTGTGATCTTAATTTTCCAACTTTGTGTGAGGCCTTTCTTCCTCCCCTGGGAGGGAAGAGGGGAGGGGGAAGAGGGGTGAAACTAATGCTGCTCTGTGGGGGTTGCCCTGAGCCCTAAACGGAGACATATACCTTCTCATTGTTCTAAAGACTCAGTCTCTAAAGACTTAGTTTACAGTATAGAGTGGGAAGGTGGGAGAGTTTTAGGAGGTTGCATTTGTTTTAATGTGCATCAACTCTTCAATCATCTTTTCAAGTCATCCACAAAACATTCAACTATTTTTATACCAGTCTGCATTCATTTAAGTTTAGTGTAAAACGTCTTTCTTGTCTGTTAATAAACATGGGTAGTGGATGCAAATGGATTGCACTGTAACAACAAACATCCTTGTTCAGATTCATTAAGACTTCAACACATACTGATGTGTCAAATGCATGCATCTTCTCTTCCTGGGAAGAAAATCCTGTAATACCAAACATCATCACTTGAAGTTTTTAAAATCCACACAGTACGTTATGGCACACTAGTATCCTGTAATTCCTGTAGCCTTATCACATTGAATGCCTTCTCTTTAATACTGAGCTTGTTTTTGCTTTTGACATCTTGTTTTTATTTCAGCAGATTTCCTACAATAAATCATGCAACACCTTCTGTCTTTATTTAAGTCAATGATAATCTATGATTATCACTAGTTTATTTGACTTTTACATTAAGATAATACACTATAACCCTACTTGTCAGGGATATAATTGCATTTTCAATAATTCTTAGCTTTTTATTTTATGGCTTTATGTATTATGAAGAACAATTCCAAATAAGCAATAGTGTTAAGACAAATGATATTCAAACTAAAAGGAATTTTTTAAAGACCAAGATTAAAAACAAGTTGTTTGGGGCAGTTTACAAGCAATTAAGAATTGAAGATCTGTGCTGTTGTGATAAGAGTAGTAATTTGGCAGAAGATAAACCCCCTTGCTTTCCACCTTATCCTCAGATATTAGAGGGGCTGGGGTTGCTAGGCTTAAATCCTGAATAATGCCCAATTTGGCACTATGAGTCTGGTGTCTTGGATTCACTCAATAGTGTGCTGTGTTCCCATCGAGCCTCTGTCTATGGACTTACACAGTACCCAGGGAGAAACGGTGCAGCTGATTACGTGAATAGTACAATTTATTTAAAGCAACAGAAATACACATTCTTTGTGGATTGCCAGTGATGAATACACTGTTTGCAAAGTGTGTATACACAAATGTCAAGGTTATAAATTACCAAAGCGTTAAGTTAAGAGCAACTCTATAGAGGTTTCTAAGTCCTGAAAGATCTCTCAAGGAGGTTCGAATCTTACCCAAAGGGTCCCTAAGGGAGGGGAAGAAAGGCTCAACCCGCCAACTGTTCCAAGAAGTCAGAGGTCTGTGGTAGGGTCCTTCCTGACTCGTCCATGATGATGTCTTCCCTGACATCCTCCCTTAGCTTATTTTTATATTGTTTCTTGCCTTCAAGGTGGAGCTTGAGTGACTCTAGTCATACATACTTTTGTTAGGGTTGGTGTAAAATTTTCTTGCTTCAGTTTAAAGGTATATGTTACCTAACATTCAGAGTGCAAGCTCGGTAAGGAGTAGTCTCACCTTGAAGATGCGTAGCTTTTGGGCTGGAGGTGTGTTTTGGTATTATAATGACATTATAATGGGCAAAGTTTGCACAAAAGACAGCAGTTTGTCAAAAGATGGCAGACTGTTGGCTCAGGGTAGCAAAAGTACAGCTTATCAGTTTTTGAAGTATCACTAAGTTCCCATCTCTGCACCATTATCACAGAGCCTGGTTGCGGGGTCTTCACTCAGCTCCAACCTCTGTGTAGTTTCCAAGGTTTCAGGGTATGTTGCTTAGGCAACCATCGTGGAAGGGATTCCATGCATATCAGCTGCACACTGCCCTGGAGGCCTCCTCGATATTATAACTTTCCTTAATGTGCGAATAATGCTGTATTTTTAATATAAGTTTAATTTTCAAGTTACCTCCAGTGATTATCCCACAAGTGAATGTTATACTTCTGAATCAATGTCATTAAAAATAATTAGTAGAATGCGTATTCTATCTCACTTACGCCATGTTCAGTATTGTCACCCCTTAATTATCCTAAAGTTCCCAAGAACTACTCAGAGATCTTTAAAGCCAGCTAAGAATATAATGTTACAATAGTGGTAACCTTCGGAACCTAAATTAAATGTGACAGCAAGAAAATTATTTGCAGGAAGTAAGATAGACTCACCAGCTGATAAATCTCACAGCGTATGTAGTATTAGTAACCAGTTATAATGTATTTCTGAGAGAACTAGATGAAAATTATTGAAATATAACTGAAAGGAGAAATCATGCTAGTTTGAACTTAATTTAGGAGTAAGTAACAAACAATACATAAATAAAAGAGAAGATAAGACAGTTGTAGATAACAATATGAAGATCAGGAGAAGAATGGTTTTTGCCAGAATTCGTGAGATCTGTCATGTGCAAGCAAAGGTATTCTGTCTGCCTCTAGTTTAGGCAAAAGAGGAAAAAAAAAGACAAAAACTATTGAGAGCTTGAATGTAAATAAAGGTGGAAAAAAAGAAACTTGAAACAGGGAAAACATCATTAGTAGTTCATTAGTAGAAGGATTGATTTACCTCTTCATTTAATTATCTCCTAGTATTCTATTCTTTAGAAAACCTCTTTATGCTTCTTTTAGTTTTATTCATGCATTTAGATGAAAAGTATTCAATTAACACTGTAAAACATTATTTTCTCATCCTAACATATATGCTGTATATTTAAGTGTATTAGAGATAAATATTGGTTATTAGTCAATGTATAAATGATTGTTGGTTTTCAAAGTAAGGAGTTGCATGATTATGTGCACTGAGTAAATATAAAGCATTGCTTTAGATTTGTACTTTTAAAACTGTAGTTGCTTGCTTGGGAAAAATCACAGAATAAAGATCTGGCTATATTTAAGACTTTTTTCACGTCTTGTCCTGTCTGAGACAGCAATTGCTCTCTAGTTCTAAATTCTGACCGCAAAACAAGTTCAACTGCCGAAAACCTCATACCAAAACAAATCAAAACTTTTCAACAACAAGAAAAATAATGGAGGAGACCATGCATTTATAAGCATATCTGGGAAAAGGTTGTCCAAGTTAATTAAGTGTATTTTAAAGTTAATTTTTGCATCCCATTCTGGATTAAAATCTAAGAATTCTGGGATAACATTTTCTCTCAAGGTACTCAGGGTATCTTTATCTATTTCAATTCACCATACTTTTCACTTTTTATTTTATTTTATTTTATTTTATTTTATAAAATCTCAATTAGAGAGTTAACAATTCCATGGTCTTTAATATTTCTTTCAAAGAGGCTTTTTACCTGAAGATACATCATCTCAGTCAGCTGACATTATTTTAATTGTCACTACCATTTTATTTTTACTTGTAACATGGATTTGCATCCCTCTTTAACAAGTCAGAATAGGCAAATTTAACTTTTGCCAAATTCATGGATACTTCATATTTTCAATGCCTGTATTTAGTGTCTCCACACTTCGTGGCATGGCTTTGCTGACTGTGGAATATATGACTTATTATTAACATATGAGGACTATGAAGAGGTGATCAATCCAGGGAAAATATATGTTCTGTGGTGGTAAAGGCCTGTGGTGTATTTAGCTTGTATTTTTATGCTATTATATATATCATATCAAACACATGATCAAATATGTACACTAACTGAGGATTTTTAAGGATGTAATGAGTTTTTAAATGTTGTTGCTATATTTCTCTTGAAACTAGATTTTTGTGGTGCTTTTAGCTTTTATAATTTAGCTTCTGTATTTTGTTTCCTGAAAAAGTGAATTGTATTCAGCAAAACTTCTCTTATGTATGATTCTGGGTGGGATGAGTTATACCATAACTTTGCCAAAATTCCGATTTCTGATTAAGATAAATTTTTCTTTTGTTCAGCTGTCCAGCTATTTTTTTTTCAGTGTTATTTCAGTAACTGCTGACTTCAAAAATTCTTCTTGTGGTTTATCTACCTAAAATGGTTTAATAAAAAATAAAATGAGCAGTTCTTCCCATAATACCCATTATTCTGCATTTTAAGACTGTATTTAAAGCTGTTAGGTGTAGAATTTTTCTGACTGATGGAGAACTCTCCATCTCAGTTGATATCATTCACTTAAAAAAATATTCTTACATTATGATAGTCAGTAATAGAAAATCTTTCTTAGTAGAAGGCATGAGTTGAAAGCCCAAGTTTAATATTATTCCTGTCTTCCTGAGTCTTAAATTCCAAACAGTGTTCAGCCTCTTGTTGTCCAGAATTGCTATCATTCTTCTCAGTCATTTGTATGTTATCATACATTCAGTACTCCTTCTTCTTTCGCAATTCACTATTGTCTGGCCTGTGTAAATAGTTTCTTGATTAAACACAGCCTGGAACCAGTGATAGGATAGGGCTTAACAGTTGCTTAGAGCACAGTGTTTTCTATTCAAAATTCTGGAATCTTCTTTCATGTGTAATAATTTGGTTTTTGAAAGAAGTCAAGTAGTTTGCATGATTGATTTTTATTTAAGTCTTTTAAAAGCTAATAATTCATATAATCACATAAGATAGGCTTTGTCCACTGAAGGTGTTTTCTGCATAGATGTCAGTGTACCATTAACCATTTCTTTTGTTGCTTCATGGTGCTGACTTGTAATCTTCCCCAAATAAATATAAAAAGTGTTTTCTGCATAGATGTCAGTGTACCATTAACCATTTCTTTTGTTGCTTCATGGTGCTGACTTGTAATCTTCCCCAAATAAATATAAAAAGTGTTTGATGAAGTTTATATTTATGGTGTTCATTTGATTGAAGCTGTAAAAGAAATCAACCAAGTAACATTTTTTCAGGTACATCAGAGGAGAAAATATGTAAACAAAAGACAGATTGTGCTTGTGGAACATTTTACACATGATGAACTATTTAACTTTTTTTTTTTTTTAATCTTTGACATAAGAAATATTGATATATCTACCTTAATGGGAATGGGAAGACATGCTAGCATATGTGAAAATGAAGATTACAAAAGTCTAAGCATCTAATCCTTTTAAAACAGTTTTGTTTAAGTATCTCACTTTTTTTCTCAGCCTAATTAAGTGAGATGAATCATTTATCATCACTGATTGTATCAACAAGTCTTTCGAAATGATGGAATACCAGGACTAGAACAGCTTGGGGAACATGTATCATCATCTCACCTTTCTGATTGAACATTAAAAAGTGAATAAAAGAATAGTAGAAATTAAAGTTTTGATTCCCAAGATCTGTACCCTTATATTGATAGCTCACCTGACCTTTTAAATATAGTTATACTCTAAATCTTTCTTTAAACTTAAATATAAGATTTAGAAGGCCTGGTTTGCTGTTTGCTTAGCCTGTTCAGTGGAGCACATTCTCACCTTGTTTTTACTGTGCTAGGTCTGCTTTGTCTGCTTTCTCAAACCCAGCAGCTTGGCACATAAGGGAAACTGTTACTTTGAACTAAGCTAGGAACGTGGTTGCTTTGAACTGTAAATTTTGAGAACTGCTAATTGTCAAGACATTCCAGAATATGGGAGACAAGGCCACAGATATCAGCATAACAGGACACATCGGCCCTGTGAACGTTGGAGCAAGACCACAAACAAGTGCAAGGACAAAGAACCACGAGATTAGGAAAATGAAGAAGGATGAAGTAACAACCACTACACAAGTGCAAGGGACATTATAATATTTTAATAAGTTCCAAGAAATACTGCCTTTCATGTTAATTATTGTGGGAATGGGAGGGTTTTAAATAGTGGCTGAAAATAGATTTCGGTGGGGAGCATTAGGAGGAATGATCTCCTGCCCACTCTGGAACCAATAAAGGAATGCTACTTTCAGAAACTTAAAACTTAGTCTCTGGAAGTTTTCTTCTCCGACTGACTTTTATGGTATCAATATAAGGGGAATTAAAATTTCTATTTTCTTCTACAAGGTCACAGAACTTTCTTACACATAGACTGTGTGTTGTTGCAAAATATCTTTATATAATACCAAAACACACCTCCAGCCCAAAGGCTACCCACCTCCAAGGTGAGACTACTCCTCACTGAGCATGTGCTCTGCGTTTTAGGTAACTTATACCTTTAAATCGAAGCGAGAAAATTTTACACCAACCCTAACAAAAGTATGTATTACTAGAGTCACTCAAGCTCCATCTTGAAGGTAAAAAACAATATAAAAGTAACGTAAAAAAGGGGCGATGTCAGGGAAGACACCATCACGGACACGTCAGGGGAGACACCATCGCAGATAAGCCAGGGAGGACCCTAGTCAGACCTCTGACTCCTGGGATCAGTCGACGGGCTGAACCTTTCTTTCACCCCATAGGGACACCTTTGGGTAAGATTCGAACCTCCTTGGGAGCTCTTTCGGAATTTAGAAATCTCTAGAGAGTTGCTTTTAACTTGGCGCTTTGGTAATTTACAATTTTGATGTTTGTGTATAAACACTTTGCAGACAGTGTATTCATCACTGGCAATCCACAAAGAACCTGTACTCCGTTGCTTTAAATAAATTGTACTATTCACATACCCAGCCGCACCATTTCTCACTGGGTGCTGTGTAAGTCCATAGATAGTGGTTGGGTGGGAGTACAACACACTATCGAGTGAATCCGAGATACGGGACTCATAGTGTCAAATTGGGCATTAATCAGGATTTAAACCTAGCCGCCCTCAGCCCCTCTGATATCTGAGGATAAGCTGGAAAGCAAGGGGGTTTATCTTCTGCCAAATTATTTTACTGCTCTTAACGCAAATACTGCTCTTAATGCAACAACTCCGTATCTATTCAAATGTGGGAGAATTATTTAAAAAACAATGGTTAACTATTCACATCATTTTTATACACTTGAATGAGTCACAAACATTTTAAGACTGTGAGACATTTCTGAATTGGTTGTGGCCACTGTTTAGATCCTGCTCTTCCGGTGGTGTAGAGAGTCAGTCTTGAAGATCATTACAGACAGAAACCAAATTCTTTCAATACCAGTGGAGTTTGTGTTCTCATGCAAGAGGATATTATTTTTTCTTGATTGTTATAAAGTTTAATAATGTGTTTTTCCTTTTTCCTGTTATCATTAAGGTGAACACTGTGATCGTGGCACCTGTCTGTAAGGACTGCACTGTCTCCATTAAGACAGATGAGAAAACTCATATGTAATATTAGGATATATCTCAACAGTCATGTGTACACAGCAGTTTTAAAAGCCACATGCACATTTCCTTATGCACCATTTCACTATGAGGTTGTAAAAAAAAATTGGAAAGCAAACTTCATGCCAGTGAATATTATATCATTTGCATAAAATATTTAGCTTAGGTGATGCATCGTATTTCAGAAAATTCAAATGCTTTATTAGAAAAGTAAGACTTATTCCGAGCATATTTTTGCCGTAAAATAGACCAAGAAAATCTTTAATAATTTTTATATTGCAATTGCTCTGTCCGTGTCACAGCTGCACACTGCTTTATGCCTCTGCAGGAAGCTTTGTGCAGTGGCAGTGCTTGAAAGGTTAATGGCATTTACTGCTTTACTAATCTATTCTTTAAACCACTGATTAGCATTGAATAGATTCCCAGATGAAACGACATTAATCTAGTCTTTGCTATTAAAAATGTTACAACTTTCTCATGCAACCAGGTGATAACACATCATTAATTTGATGACTTCCATTGTTCTGTCCTTTGTTGGAATGGCTACAAATGTGAGCAGTGAGCAAAAATTTAATGTATTCATTCAGAAAGAAAAATTACAGTAGGTTATCATTAAATACATTTGAAATGTGAAGGACAACTATTTTTTGTAACTGTCAGACATCCAAAAGTATGAATACAGGCATTAAGTTGTGGTCAGACAGACACAACATTATTATAGTTATAAAACTTGAAAATGCGATCTACTGTGACACTGTTGAAAGGTGGGTAGATAGTATCCAATTTTCAACTGCTACTGCCCTATCACCATATTGTGTTCAAATTAAGAACAAACTGATAATTTAGTGTTTTCCCCATCAGATTGAAGCCAGACGCAGAAATCCACAATGTGTAGTGCAGGAAAACGTTGAACATCAAAGAACATATACTCTTCAAAGCTACTTTCAGTTTCTAAACACCAAGCCCAACCTTACCATTACACTATTGGATCAGATACGCCAAGAGTGACCTCTCTTTTGGATATGTAAAATGTGGTTCAGCTGCCTTGTCCAGAATCCTACTCTCACTATTAAATTAAATGGATTGTAAAGTCAGAACCTATTTTAACAGGATGGTTTGATACCTGTAATAGGCATCAAAACCAAAAAGCTTACATAGCAATTAATGCATGAATTTACAGCAGCCTGTTAAACTGTAGAAAATATTTTAGAAAACAATATATACTTGATGGAAAGAGAGGAGGTGGCAAACAATACACTATCTCTTTACAAATATTCACACCTGGTTTATGAATTTTCTGGAATCAGACTACAATCCAAAATTATCATAGAATGAGGAAGAAACAGAATTCACACTATCATGACAAAAAATTTGTTTGTTTTTTTTTTTAACACTAGTGAGCCAGTTTTTTTTAAAAAGGCTGATGTTGTCAATGATGTGATGGATGAAAATGGATTCTAAATCTTAATCTCTAACTCAAGTGCTTTGCTAAAACAGATATATGTTCACCTTGAAAATAAAATAAGTAATTACTAGAATGGCAGTTTTTGTAAACACTGTGTCGTTTTACGACAGTATTTCTGACACACTGAAGGTTAAAAAATAAAGATATAACATATCTTATTGGAATAACATATTGGAATCTCAAAATAAGAAAACTGTAAGAAAAGTAATTAAACCATCCATAATACTTGTCTGTATTTTATAAAACGCAGATGAGGTTTGCACAAAAGACACAAAGAAAATGAGCTTCAGGATCAAGAGGGCTCTAAATGTCAACTATGTTTTAAAAAGAAGAAAAAGTGCTGAAGTATTGATCTGAAAAAGAAAACTACTAGAAGTTTTAAAGAACGAGAGAGAGAGGCAGGACTAAGTAACGTCTGTAACTTAAAATGTGACATAACACAAATGTCATCAAAGGAGAAGGATGAAAAAAGCTCTTATGGACAACTACCCTGGAAAGATCCTGTTCTTCTAAACAAAGGGATACAAACAAAATGCAGTTGAATATTAAAAAACCAAAAAGAAAGAAGACCAACTTAGCTTTAATTTTGAAGGATGAGATAAAAAATGTAGGAGGGCATTAAGATTCTAGGTCACTACAAAGTGCATGCAAATACCTTAGACGTCATACTGCACTTGATAAAAAGACAAATTTCCACAAGTTATGGTGAAAAAGTGTATGCACAGCATATATAAATACATTGAGAGACAAAAGTGAAAGATGAATCTCTAAGTATCAGTATTATCTTTTTAATAGACTAAAAATATTCTCCTCTAAATATTAAAAATGAGGAAGAATCGTGAAAAGACCTATTTCATTAAAGGTTAAAAATAAAGAAAAATGACACAATACAGGGAACCAGGTATCATTGCAACTTTGTGCTGAATGAAGGGAAAAAATAAAAATTGAATGAAAGAAAAAACCTGAATGCTTTGTAAAATAGATGCTGATACTGAAGATGTTCTTAGTAAAGAATGTATAATTAGTCATATAGGGCAACTTTACCAATCTGCCTAGTCCAGTTATTTGTCTTCATCAAGAGTCCATGTCAGCTACATTAGAAAAGCATGTAAAAAAATATTCTGGATGATGTTTATGAAACAACTCACTTAAAGACAGTTTCCATTAATTGGAAAGTCATTAATATTTAGTATGGACAGAATAATAATTTCAAACCTGTTTTTTTAAAAAAACTAGTATTTTTAGACACTCTGGATTATATTTATGTGCACATATATTACTGATTCCTTTTTTAAGTTAGATTTCAAAGATTATTAGACACATTAATGAAGAATATATTTCCCATAAGTAAGTTTTGGAGCTTAATCAACTGATTATGTATTGTTTTCTTTTGCTAGCTGTAAAATTGCTATGTTTCCATTTAGTTGATATTCTCTTCCTGTTTTCTACATAGGGTGAGATAAAAGCTTCCAATCTACCTCTTCATAACAGAATTGCAATTTACTGTGTACCTCTTCAAAATAATTCCCAATATTTTCAGTTCTTTTTACAGAGCTCATTTTTTGTTGGGTTTTGGTCTTGGGTTTGTTCTGTTGTTGGTTTTTTTCCCCAAATATCTTGGGTATACAGAGCACACATAAATTAAGTGCTTCAATTACTGCATTTCTGAAAAGCTTTTCATTATGCTGGGGAAAAAAAAAAAAATTAAAATTCTATAGCCAGACAATGCTAAGTTACATTCCTGAATTGAATGGATATATATTTGTTTCCGTTTAAGGCTCAGGGCAACCCCCACAGAGCAGCATTAGTTTCACCCCTCTTCCCCCTCCCCTCTTCCCTCCCAGGGGAGGAAGAAAGGCCTCACACAAAGTTGGAAAATAAGATTACAACTTTTAACAGGGAGTAGCAAAAGGAATATCAAAGGAAGGGAAATATACAGAGGTAACAAGGGAAGGTATATGTACAAATATACACAACACCAATCCTCGGATGTTGTTGGATTCCTCCCGAGCCACGTGGAGTTGTAGCAGCCACAGAGACGTGCGGAGCCAGCAGCAATCCCAGCGAGGAGAGGGCGAGCGGAACTTCCTGTGTCCTTTTATAGAGTGTGGCAGGAAGGGGAGTGGAATAGTCGCTCCACCTGTCCCTCCCCTTCCCCAAACCTTAAATCACAACAATATTCTGAATCAAGTGGGAAATATTGGTTTCCATTTCTATCACAAACATCCATTAAAATAAAATTAAAATTATAAAGAAATCAAAATGAGTAAAAGATCAATGNGTCAGCTACATTAGAAAAGCATGTAAAAAAATATTCTGGATGATGTTTATGAAACAACTCACTTAAAGACAGTTTCCATTAATTGGAAAGTCATTAATATTTAGTATGGACAGAATAATAATTTCAAACCTGTTTTTTTAAAAAAACTAGTATTTTTAGACACTCTGGATTATATTTATGTGCACATATATTACTGATTCCTTTTTTAAGTTAGATTTCAAAGATTATTAGACACATTAATGAAGAATATATTTCCCATAAGTAAGTTTTGGAGCTTAATCAACTGATTATGTATTGTTTTCTTTTGCTAGCTGTAAAATTGCTATGTTTCCATTTAGTTGATATTCTCTTCCTGTTTTCTACATAGGGTGAGATAAAAGCTTCCAATCTACCTCTTCATAACAGAATTGCAATTTACTGTGTACCTCTTCAAAATAATTCCCAATATTTTCAGTTCTTTTTACAGAGCTCATTTTTTGTTGGGTTTTGGTCTTGGGTTTGTTCTGTTGTTGGTTTTTTTCCCCAAATATCTTGGGTATACAGAGCACACATAAATTAAGTGCTTCAATTACTGCATTTCTGAAAAGCTTTTCATTATGCTGGGGAAAAAAAAAAAAATTAAAATTCTATAGCCAGACAATGCTAAGTTACATTCCTGAATTGAATGGATATATATTTGTTTCCGTTTAAGGCTCAGGGCAACCCCCACAGAGCAGCATTAGTTTCACCCCTCTTCCCCCTCCCCTCTTCCCTCCCAGGGGAGGAAGAAAGGCCTCACACAAAGTTGGAAAATAAGATTACAACTTTTAACAGGGAGTAGCAAAAGGAATATCAAAGGAAGGGAAATATACAGAGGTAACAAGGGAAGGTATATGTACAAATATACACAACACCAATCCTCGGATGTTGTTGGATTCCTCCCGAGCCACGTGGAGTTGTAGCAGCCACAGAGACGTGCGGAGCCAGCAGCAATCCCAGCGAGGAGAGGGCGAGCGGAACTTCCTGTGTCCTTTTATAGAGTGTGGCAGGAAGGGGAGTGGAATAGTCGCTCCACCTGTCCCTCCCCTTCCCCAAACCTTAAATCACAACAATATTCTGAATCAAGTGGGAAATATTGGTTTCCATTTCTATCACAAACATCCATTAAAATAAAATTAAAATTATAAAGAAATCAAAATGAGTAAAAGATCAATGATAAAAAAAAAAATCAAAACTTTATGTTAAAAGTTCAAGTTTAAGATGAGATAACTGCTAAATTTACCCAAAACTTTGCCTTTGTCAGAGAACAGAAAACTAAAAATTCTTGAGGTAGGAAAGATGAATAATGAACAATTTATAAGGTGAAAGAATAGTATATGATAGAAATATGCTGCTCTAATAGCACATTATAATCACATAGAATTAATGTTAAATCCAGAGATACATTTGGAGCTACAAAATGAACAAAAGGCAGTATCTTAGCCATTTAGATGTCTAATTTCTGGTATTTTTCAGATAGCTGTGGCAAACATTGTTTATTGTTTTTTTCCCCCATCTTTCCACTTCCACAGAAAGAAGACAAATAGACAAGCAGACAAACAGGTAAAATTTTTTAGCAGATGGTGGCTGAGAAGCCAGAGAAAGTAATGACCTGTTTCTGAGTAGCTGAGGAAGAGGTGATATCTCAGGGGGCTTTTGCTAAAAGAGATAAAATTAGGCAGATGGTTTCCATTCTCACCTACAGCTGAAGTGTTACAGTAGTATTATGTCATCACAAATCTATAGCTGAATCAGTAACTATGCACTATTTCTCTTTCTTAATGAGTCTCTGAAGAGCGGGATAAAATAAGTTTGATGCTGCCAACCATATTATTTTTTGTTCTTATTATCTGATACTAGAAATATTAGATATTGTTGCTTTCTAGTTACATATTTGGAGTAAGGATTAAAAAGCATCCAGATTTTCTAGACTACATAATGGAAGATATAGAATTTATGAAGAATTCTAAAAAAAATGTAAAATCACAGTGAATTATTAGACCAAACCAGAACTTGAAATTAATATTATTGTCTTTTTTTTTTTTTCCTTTCTCTATGTGGCCCTACTTGATCAGATGACGGCAGTCCAGATGACTTTCAGAAGTCTCTTCCAACCTCAACCATTCTATTTTTGTGTGGTCTAGGGTGCTCAGGTTAAACACAGCTTGGTGAATACAGGACTCTTGAGTGAGTTAAGCTTTAATTGCCTTCTAGCAGGAGAGAAAACTGAAGAAACTTCTCACTTTAGTATATTACATAAAGAAGGGGAACATCCCCACAAGTTTGAAAGTCATCTGATAGTGCAGTTACAGTGCTAGTCAATAGCACTCTGGAAAGACTGTCCCCTGAGAACAGCTGAAGGTGTTAAGAACACCCTGATACCCATACAAATAGATTTGAAATCATGGTCTCTATCCCTAACTATTGACTAAGCTACTTGTGGATATGTGAAGAAACAGAATTTTCAGCACCTAGGGAGGCACAGAACAGCATAGGAGGCAGGAGAGGGGTATTTTTCTAAATGAAAAATGCCAATATAGTCAGACAAGTCCCTCCTTAGACCTTGACATTAATTAAAAAGAACAGAAAGGAACAAGCACTGAACATTTCGCACCAGATACACTAGTTCAGTCATATAAGGCATGGTTTTGTTTCTGTCACTATTAGAATGGCTCAACAACATCTGGTACAAATTCTGACGTCGCATAAAAGCATGGTGGATAGCATTTCCTGCTAAGCATTGATTGCTGTAACAGGATAAAATACAAAGTATTTCTTAATGTTGTATTAAATAACAGCAGTGTTAATACAAGTATCTTTAAAAATAAAACTTAAATTGTTTAATCATGTTATTGATCAACAAAATAGTATTTCTGTAATATAAGAGATGTAACTCCATGTGTTTACTCAATAAAATAAATAACCTTATTGTGTACTGGACTGGGTCAGAAATTGTCAAAGAGTACAGCTGCTGTGAGAGAAATAAAATAGATTTTCTACCTAAGGGCTGTTTCATTATGCCAGACAACACTTCATATTGATCCTTCTCTATTTATTTCTTATTTTGTTGTCCCTGATTGAGCTGAGCTCTAGATCTTGTGATGGCTTACATGCCGTTAGGATGCAGCATTGTTACATGAAGTGCAGGGTAGCAATGTTCTCATTTTAAGATCTAATTCAGTCTGATTTGTCACAAATTAGACTTTCTCAAGTAGCATTTCAGTATAGAGAGACCATTTGTTTCATATGTTTTCTATAACACACTTAGAAATTTTTTGTTAGCTTTGCAAAGGGTTAGGAATTACCTTTTTTTTTTTTTAAATTGACACTTCATATCTAAACTTCTCATTTTTTATGACAACAAGAAAAATATTTCATATCATTATATAATTTGAATAGGTCACAGAAAATATGAAAGTGCTAAGGAGCTTTTCTTAGGCTTTGCTTCATCTAAAATATATCAATCCATTGACCACTACCCTCTGGCTGTGACCATCTAGCCAATTCGTTATCCATAGAACAGTCCACCCATTGAATCCATATCTCTCCAATTTAGAGTGAAGGATGTTGTGGGAGGCCATGTCAAAGGCCTTGCAGAAGTCCAGAAAGATGACATCTGTAGCTCTTCCCTTGTCCACTGCTGCAGTCACTCTGTTGTAGAAGGCCACTAGGTTGGTGAGACAAGACTTGGCCTTTGTGAAGCCATGCTGGCTGTCTTGAATTACTTCCCTGTCCTCCAAGTGCCTAATTCTATGAAGGTCTTTTAAATAATGTCCAAAAAGAAAAAAAAATAGGATATATTATTAATAGTAAAGAAGCTATTTTTTCCTATTAACATCATCAGTCTAACACCCTTTCTGGGCAAAACATATCCCTGATGTGCTCATGCTTTGTATTTGGTTACATAAATGAAAGAAAATAAATTGCAAGCATTTGTTAATATGCTATGAATTTTTAAAAGGAAAAACAAAAAAGCTAAGGAGGGAAAAAGATGTGTGTAAAGTATATAAACTCTAGTCTAACAAGCCTCACTCATTTCATTACAGATGATACAGATGATTGATCACTTTGGGACACAAAGTCTGGTAGCTAGCATTTTATGAAACTGGTTGTCTTCTTTGAACATTTCATCCAAAACGAAAGAAATACATGCTTCTCAGGTGAAGGGGGGGTGTGGGGAGTGGTGGACCAGCAGACAGCATACTTAAGGATCTATGTGAATCATTTTAGACAGATTTTGCAGTAATATATTTACACCCTTCCATACATCTGCATAAAGGTTTTTTCTTACGAATGGTCTAGACAAATGATTTAGACAAATGGTCTGTATGGTGGATGGGGAACTGGCTGACAGGCTGTACTCAGAGGGTGGTGGTAAATGGCTCATTCTCAAACTGGCAACCGGTCACAAGCAGGGTNTGCAAGTTGCTCTTGGGGAGATTCCGATTGGAGTCCAGAAGAAAATTCTTTACGAGAACAATTGGAACATTGGAATATTCTCCCAAGGGAAGTAGTGGATTCCCTTACATTAGACAGTTTTAAGACTCAGCTTGACAGCGTGCTGAGCAAACTCATTTAAGCCGTATTTTTCTATCTTAAAAAGTTGGACTAGATGATCCTTGAGGTACCTTCCAACCTGGCAATCTATGGTTCTATGATTCTTTTGGGAGATGTCTTATAAAGAGAAGGGGAGGAATTTTAGATTATAAAATTAGTTTTAACTAGTTTTTAAATGTGGAGTTTGTATTTTCATGCTTTTCTGATAACCCTCTTTTGACATTGCATTATTGTGAACGACTAAGTAAATTGATTTTGCAAGAAGTAAGTCACATTATATAAAAATATTATTTTGCTTTATATGCCTATCTTTTAGCCTTACACTCGTCAGAAATAATATATGTATTTTTTTACAGTTATAACTGATTAACCAGTAAAACACTGAACTGTAGATTTGGAATAGATTGGGCTACTTTTTGTGTAGCTACACTTAGAAAAAAAGGTCTTCTAGTATCTAGTATTCTAGTAGCCTATCATTCTAGTAACCCCATATTCTAGTATTCTAGTATCCTAGTACCTTGTACTGTAGAAGACACCAAACTGTGTGGTATGATCGACACACTGGAGGAAGGGATGCCATCCAGAGGGACCTTGACACACTGATTTGTATACCTCTTTAATTTTCATACCTTTGTGTAACTAAGGAAAGGAAGCCCATCTTTACTTTGCCATATTTGAAAACCAAATACTATTCTGGAATGTGGAAATGAGGAGGGTTGTTGCTAGTAAAATATTTTTAAGGCATCACAAAATTGTTGAAACAAGGGTACAATTAGACTAGGACTGATCTCTTCTTGTGGAATTCGTGGCTCATGACAGCTATACAGAGCTCTGAACCTGTGACTGGACATATGTTCTATAAAACAGTCTATTAACTATGAGATACTGTATTGTACCACGTGTTTTCATGTTACTTTGCAGCTGTTAATATATTTAAGTTACCTTGGGTAAAGTGAGGTATGTTAGATGGCTCCCATATTTGGATTCTGTGAAAGAATAAAACCCATTTTACATGCAGATTGAAGTCCATACTATAATGATGTTAATAACTATGTTTCCATATATGTTAGTGGGCCAGGTTTTCACTCTGGTACACTTTGCCCTGGCACACACCACCGGGCACACTTCCACCTTTCTGCTGGTGAGATGATCTTCCCATGTAAGATTTCTTCCCAGGTTCATAAAATGAGTTCTCAAAGCTTCCAACCTTTCCTTCCTAACTTCATCTATCCATGCGAACATATAATACACAAACGTATGAAGATCTATAGATCTTTTCCTCCTTTTTCTAAAATACATGATTTTGACTTTTGCTAACAGTAAAGACATGCTAGCACTGTGAATAGATAAACCTCTTTTTTTTTTTTCCCCCTTGTTTTTTTTTTCCTCAATTCCACTGAAAACAAACATGTTAAACCTCTATTTGCAATATAGCACAGCAAAATTTTCCAAAAGTCTTAAGCAGGCTCACTTTATTAGTGTGTAAATGGCTATGAGCAGACTACAAATAATTAGATTCTTCCTGAACTGAGCTGATGAATATAA